>VWZT01000298.1:76002-93777 GCA_013397055.1 Pachycephala philippinensis
CAGGCTGGAATTCGATTATCCTTAAAAAGAATACCCCATTCTTGGTTCATGATAGCAGTTGTGGGAAGACTGCAGAATTCATGAGAGAGATATATTTCACGGCAGCAGGTTTCCGGGCGGGTTTGTTTGCTGTGGCAGTTTGAAGTACCACATTGAAGCAGAAGAAACCTCTTTTTCTTTCAAATATGAAAGAGACTTAAGAACTGCAATTCTGACCTGAAATCATGTGTTATCCTTTGTGCAAGTTGGGAGATTATTAAGGGGAGGTGCTGGAGGGAAAGGGAGGGTTTGTTTTAATTTTTATCATTATCATTCTTCTTATTACCTTCAATTCTGTTAGTAATAAACTTCTTTGTATTCTTTAAAGTTTTGAGCCTGCTTTGCCCTTCTTCTAATTCTTATCTCACAAAAAGTAAAAGATGCAAACTAAACCACCACATTAGCATTAAGTACGGCAGAAAAAAAAAAAGATAACAACAGCCTTCAAAATAGATGGGCAAAGAAGGATACCATGTACTTCAGAGGTATGGCTCCAACTGTATCGTGGTTTCTTAATGCCTTTTTTAAAACTGTAGTTTATGCCTTTGTGTAAAGAATGTGATTAGTTCCCTGGATTTGATCACTCTTAAAACGAATTGTTTTATGGATCCAAGGTAAAAACCAGACAGTGTAATGTATGCAACAATGCTGAGTATGTAACATCTTGACATTTTAAACATGTACACACACATGCACGCATGTACACATATATAAGTGTGGGCATGGACACACAAAACCAGTGTCTTTATTAGTCTCTCTCTGCAGGTCAAAACTGCAGAGGTGTTGAAGACTGTGGAAGAGATAATGTTACAGATAATACAGATAATAAAGAATATATTAATATTCTTTTTATGAAGGTACAGAATGAAGAGTATAAAAAAATCATTGGTTCCTACTATTTATCCATCATTCTACTCTTTAAAATTTTTTGGTACAACAATCAGAATGTAAATATATCATATCAGATTCTGTTGCACCGTAAGTGGAAGAAGATGTGCATAATGTGCAGGCTGAATTGTGTTTCTATCAAGCACTGGGTAAACAGGGATGAATAAATGGTATAAAACTGGAGAATCACTTATCTGCCCCACTTGCTCCTGCTGCCCACTAGAGGACTGGTTCTGCTGAATACTGTTCAAAGAAAAAAGGATTCTCTGCACCACGCAGGAGAGAGCAGTGCCAAGCCAGCATCATTCCTGTCTCTTACATTCACACCCTAATATTAGCAGGTGATCAGGAGGGAGGGATTTACAGACAGGAGCTGAGATTGCAACTACCTTACCCAGTCCCCTCTTCTAAGTGACATGACCCTTGGAGCTTCACATGACAGATACTACACTGCCTGGCTGGCTGGGTGTGCCCTCCTCATCCTGCTTCACTCCAGCTCAGCATGAATTGCTGCTTTACTTCCGCAGGTATGGCTCTAGCCTACAGATTCCAACCACAATTATTACCCAGCACAATTATCCTGAGCGGGTATCAAAGAAATCTCAAACTGTAGAATTCAAATTCAATGGTCTACCAGGACTGTGTTTCCAAAAGCCATCTGGAACAAAACCTAACACTAAACAAACGCTCATCGTTATATAAAACATTCCCTGTTGTACATACGCTGTTGTTGTTAGAATACTGCTAGAGCTCCAGCAAACAAAGTAATCCCTTCAGTTATGCTTTTCCCCAGGAATTTTTTCATGGTATGTGAGTAATTGTACTGAGGTGTTTGTCAATCATGTTATGTAAATAAGCTCTCGGTGATTATTTCACTTGGAAAGCATCCATTTACCCATAAAACTCATAAGAAAAATCAAATTTATAAGTTGCGACAACTTATAATATAAATGTGTAGTAAATATACTACACATTTAGTCTCAGGAGAATAACAGTCAGGATAAAATCTGCATAAATACACAAGGGCACTTTCTCTTGTAAATTTTTGGATTGGCTTAGTTCATCATAAATCGACAAGATAAAAGTATCTGAAGTCATAAAGATGCTGTCTAGCTATTTTACAACCTTATATTATAATAACGTTGTATTATTTGCTAGAATGAAGACATGCCTGCATTGGAAGTGTATGCCAGGGTCAGTATTTTTTTCAAGTATTACTCCCCAATATGTAATTTGCACATAACAAGTATAATCAAAATATAATCGAGACATGGTCACTGGAACTGAGCTACAAAAATTTATAATTCTGTGAGATAACTCATCATCTGTCAGGGGAGGGATAAGACCAAATATTACTGAGCTGAATGAAGTTATTTTCAAAACAATTATATAAGACTTTTAGAATAATCTTGGTACAGCTGATAACATTGGGTTTAAAATCTTCAGTGGAAAGGCTTCTTCTTTTCCCCTTAGATGCTATACATACAAGATGATATAGATTATTTTAGAAAACAGGATAAAATACTCGTGAAAATATTCTTGTACTTCAGGATTGTTAGGCATTACAAGTATAACAGCTATTGCTATTTTTATGTGGAGTATCACTGCCTCTTTTATGATGCTCATTTTTTCAATAATACTAAATGAGCTGAATTTATGCACATAAATTAGTACTTCTACATTTTCATTTTTATTACATATATACATCACAGAGTTGCACAGATTAATAAAAAAAAATCCTTTTTATGTTCAAGAGAGCAGAAACAAAGAAGCATAGCAAAATGAATATCAATAAGAAATTGTAGAAAATCGATAGAGGAAATTAAAGGATAACAAGGAAACTCCATAGCTGAAAGTAAGGAAAATAAAACTCATCTAAGCTCTATTTAGGACAGAAGGAATCCTATCAATTCTATTTCAGTAAAAAACCAATTAAAAAAGAATCATAAATGCCCTAAATTTTCAATAAATATTTCTACTTGCTACTTGGGGGAAAAGGAAAATGAGATACACATTGCATATTTACCATTCAAAGAAAAATACTACTTAACAGGTTAGGAGATGGATAAGAAGTTGCTGGATGACTGCACTCAGAGGGTCATGGGATACTGCTTGGAGGCAGTGACAATGGAATAACACAAGGGTCTGTCCTGTCATGTCTGCCATATTTATTAGTGACCTGTGCACAGAATTGGGAATACCAATTTCCATGCTCAGATGCAGGACTTAGATTCAGACCTAGGCAGGCCAGAGGAACAGGCAAATAGGGCAAGGACAATTGGGAGTTCTGGACCTGGGTTAGAAGAAACTGGCACCCTGATCCCCTCCTGAACTTGAGGGCACCCTGACCCAGATAAAAACACCGCTTCCATGATCCTTTTTTTTTTGTAATTTACACTGGGTTGTGAAAAGCAAGAGAACCAGTAATACTGGAATTCAATTCTCCAGAGGAAGGAACTCCTGCCCACCTATCCTTGGGTCAGTGCACAAGCCAAAACCCTCCTTCTGTAACCCCACCTGAAGGCTGCCCTCACTCTCCCCAGTGGACTGGTCATGCAAGACTCGGGCCTCATGTGCCACAGTAAAGTAACAAGGGCTCAGACTGCCAGCAAAGTGCTGTGAGAAGGTCTGTAAAGTGACAGAAAAAACAAAAATCTCATTAAGGGGTAGTATTATTGAGACAGTATCATTAGTAGCTCAAAGATACAAGAGAGAAGATACCAGCATGGAAATATGAAAAGGCATAATGGGAAAACAGCAGGAGGTTAGTTGGGATGGTCTGTGTAGCTTGGAACCAGTTGTGAAGCATAGGGTCAAACTGGCAATGTTGTCAGTGTTGATGCTGCTAGTTGCCAGACAGCATATTGAAGAAGTGAGGATACACGGTAGTGTCCAACCCTTCCTCCTTCTGATTGATTCCAGCCTCTCTGCCAAGGTTTTTCACACCAGATATGGTGGACACACTGTTGTTTAGAGTAACAGCTCATTAACTCCTAGCTATCTCTTTTATGTTAAAAGATAAATTTTTGCCTTTGTACTTAAAGGTGCATCTGACTTCAGGCTGTCTTTATGCCTGGCTGAAGATGGCCAAGTGAACCAGCCCAAAAAGGAGTATAACAGCATTGCAGCAGCACAGCAGTCACATGGATTGACCTTGGGGCACTGACTTGTCTCACAGATGGGTCAATATTTGCCAAGACTCCACTTAGTAATTGCAATTCCTCTGGAGACTCTCTACAAGCATTTCCCAGGAACAAGGAGCACAGAATAGGCATCTATAGACAAAATTACAAAGCCTGACTTTGTATTTGTGCCTCCACTAACTAGAACTGACTATGTGGATATTTGTCAAAACTCTAACTAGGTCTCATTTCACTTTGTTTTTTCTTCCCAAACAGATCTGCAGAAAAGACTTTATACAAAGTTGCTTTGAGATACATCAACAGAGGAACAGTCAATGACAGATGTCACCACCATTACAGCTGACAGACAGAGGTCCTGGTCTGAAACAGTATCCAAGGCCCAGAAAAGCAGATTAGGCAGAGATTATCAAATCCTAGCACCTCACAGTGCTCCATTAACAATCCCTATATATGTATGTAATGGATGTCAATAATCTGCTTTTGCCCCTTCACTCCCAGTTCTGTCTGCAAGGTCACAGGCCCTGCTGAAGCGACTCCTCCAGCAGAACCACTGCAGGGGCATGCAGGCACATCCCCTGTGGCATTTCAGATTGGCCCCCCAAAGCAAGGGCTCACATGGCTAAAAGTATTTGAGATGCCTGTCGCTCTGGGGCCACTAGAATGCTCAGCCACAGCTGTCAGCACCTACAGGAGAAAGCTGAGCCCAGGGAAGCTGTGGAATTGTGATTAGTTTCTGTTGCAACAAGGGCTGTTCACTGCTGCTATTACCGGGGCAGCAAGTGAGAAATGAGGGATTGTGGCCAAGACTCTTACTTAGCATTGGGTATAATGAGTATAATGTAGTAAAAAACAAGGTATTTTGCAACACACAATGGCTTGTAGAACAGTTAGCCTTGCTCAGCTTTCGTGCCCCTATTAAGAGAAAAATGTTGATAAACTGGCAATTAGCTCTCAGAAGAGTCAAAAAATTACTGCAGCAGATTCTATACTGCAAGACTTCAGGCTTCCTTCTAAGTATCTTGGGAAGGATAAATGCATATGCAACTGTTACAATATTGTTTGTGTCACTGGCAGGATATGACCAAAACTGTAAGTGAACAGCACAAAATTAAAAGTAAGGGGTATATCTGAGCAATTCACAAAAGTTTTCCATTAATTCTCTAATGCAGAAATAATTCTAAATTATATTCAGGAGGTTTTAAGGAAGATGTGCACAACTTCAAATAACTAGCAAGTCTTAAAGACTTCATTAAACAGGGCTGCTGGGTTTTGTTCTTAACATCCTTTCCTGTTTTTACACTTAATCTACAAATTACTGTCTCCTGATGAAATTTAGCTCCATGCCTCCACCCAGTGGGCTTTTCTTAACCAAGAACAAAAAGAGCCCCTAAAAAGTGCACGCACGCACACAGTACTAGTGGAAGCATTGGTGTTGCGAATTATTTCTTTCCATCTTTTCTGTGGAGTGGCTCATCTGAAATGTAGACAGGTATTTGATACCACCTTCTGCAGCTAGATAATCACAAATGTGAGATCTTTAAAAATGTTGTAACATTGTTTCCATAATATGCTTGCTGATGCTACAGAAACGGTAATTGGGAAACATCCGAAACCAGTTGGCACCAGGCAAAAACTTAAATTTCAGAGTGGGGTTTTCTTAATCTAAAAATCTGAAATAAGTTTTAATTTTTAAAATAAATGTGAAACAGATTACAGCCTTGGCTTGTGATTATAAATAACCCTTTACTTTGTAGTACTTATTTTCCATACTTAAACTAAGGAAAAGTATTTTCTACCTTTGTTTCTTTCCAGCTGAGATTATTTATTGAATTGCAATGCCATCCCTGCCTTAAACTGAAAGAACTATCCTGGATATCTACCCTAAAGAGCCTATAACAAAAGAAGCTTTTTAGATGTCAATTTCTCTGTTAAATTACATAAGGTATTTCAGATGTACACTGGTTTTGTAAAACAGTGGTTCATATATGCTGAATATTATTTACATTAAGAAACACATGGTTGTTCCAGTTCTCCTACTGTCTGTGCTGTCCATTCCTTTCTTTTCTGTCAGGCCCCCAACTAAACTATGGTGTGTCACTATACATTAAAAAATATACGCTTACGAGGAAGTGCACTTTTAATATATCAAAGAAGAAAACACTGTTTAGGGAAACACTTTTGTGCCAAGCCAGGAAGAACAAGATCCCTTTCTCCATTCCAGACTGAGAAATAAAAAATACTCTTCTCTGATCCCCCACCACTTTAATGATGACATCTTCCTTACATCTAATATCAAAATCACTCCAGAATAAACCTCTTTCACATACAATAGCTCTGCTGTTCTCTGCAAAGATCTGTTTACGATTTATTATTACTACCATAGAGCTGAAACTGAAAGACAATGAAATTAAAGGATAATGAAAACCTTTTCAGCCTGTAATTAATCTGCAACTGTTAACAGATGCGAAAGCCTGCAGTCTTCAGTACAAATTAGATTTTGGTGGAGTAGGAATAATAGCCCAAACATATTAGATAATAATTCAAACTGCAAACAAGTCATACACTAATCTTCTGTTCTTACGTTTCTTATACCACAGGTCAAAGAATCATTTCTGTATCAAGTTCATCATTTTCTAGGAGACTGCACTGTTTTGAGAGATACCTAATACAAACTGACAGACAGATGCTTCTAGCTATTCCTGCTTTTTTTTTGGGGGGGGGAGGGGTTATGTTGTTTTTTGTTTCATAGTGTTGTGGCTTTTTACAGCTGCTGAAGGTCTGAGATAGCTTAATTTCACATTGGCCAAATGACGTTCTAGGGAAATGAAAAAGAGTCCTACCTACACATTACAGTTTCAGGTTAAGCTCACTTCTGATCTGTTTTTTTCCCCTTTTTTTTGTTTTTCAGTTACAAGTTTTTCCTTAAATAGTAAATATCCAAACTTCACCATACCAATGTTTTTGGTTTGTGAATCCAAATCCGAGGAAGGTAATTACCTATTTTAAAAGAGTTTACAATACAATCCAAGAATCTTCAGAAAGTTAAAAGTATTAAAAAATTAAGTGTCTTACTCTCAAAGTTGTGATTATATATTACTTTTGTAGAATACCTGTAGCTTCCAGAATAAAAGATCTTGGCAAACAATATTCATTTGCATTGTACACAGGGTATTAAATGTAGGTCCATCTTCTAATCAAAATCCTTAGGATTTCTTCAGTTGTGAATACCTTCAGCTGAAGGTATAAACAATATTCAGAATTTACTTGAAATTTAAAACTTCCATGAAAAATTTCTTCCGGTGTAGAAATTTTTCCTAATATCCAGTCTAAACCTTACATGATGCAGCTTGAGACCATTTCCTCTTGTTACTTGGGAGAAGAGGCCGACCCTCATCTGGCTACAGCCTCCATTCAGGCGGTTGTAGAGAGTGATGGGATCTCCCCTGAGCCTTTTCTCCAGGCTAAACACCCCCAGCTCCCTCAGCCGCTCCTCATATGACTTGTGTTCCAGACCCTTCACCATCTCCACTGCCCTTCTCTGGCCATTCTCCAGCACCTCCATGTCTTTCTTGTAGTGAAGGGCCCAGAACTGGACAAAGCACTCGAGGTGTGGCCTCACCAGTGCCCAGTACAGGGGAACAATCACTGCCCTGGTCCTGCTGGCCACACTATTGCTGATACAGGCCAGGATACCATTGGCCTTCTTGGCCACCTGGGCACAGCTGGCTCATGTTCAGTCACTGTTGACCAGCACCCCCAGGTCCTTTTCCTCTGGGCTCGTTTCCAGGCACTCTTCCCACAAGCTGAAGTGTTTCATTGGCGTGTTGTGACCCAAGTATAGAACCTGGCACATTTCCTTATTTAAACATCATACCAGTTGCCTCAGCCCAGCAATTCAGAGTGCCCAGATCCCTCTGCAGACCCTTCCTGCCCTCCAACAGATCAACACTCCTGCCCAATTATGTGTCATCTGCAAACTTGCTGAGGATGCCTTCGATCCCCTCATTCAGGTTGTTGATGGAGATATTAAACAGGACTGGCCTCAACACTGAGCCCTGGGGAACACCAGCAGTGACCAGCCGCCAGCTGGATGGAACTCCATTCAGCACCACTCTCTGGGCCTTGGCCATCCAGCCAATTCTTAACCCAGTGAAGGGTGAGCCCACCCAAGCTACGGGCAGACAGTGTCAGAGGCTTTCCTAAGCTGAGGTAGTTAACATCCACAGTTTTTCCCTTACCCATTAAGCACATCACCTTTATGTACAGTGAGATTAGATTGGTCAAGCAGCACTTGCCTCTCATACTCCCAGCTGGCTGAGCCTTGTTTCCTGGTTGTCCTGCATCTGATGTGTGATGGCAGTCAGGGTGATCTGCTCCATGACCTTCCCTGGCATTGAGGTCAAACTGACAGACCTGTAGTTCCCCAGATCCTCTTCTGGTTCTTCTCGTAAAAAAAAAATAAAAATAAAAATAAGATAACTACTCTGCCAGAAATTAATAAGACTTAGGTTGCAACTTAAGGAAAAAACCAATCAAACAAGATAAGAGGTCAGAGGAATGATGGGGTAGCTTTCTATTTTTCCTTTTTGTTTCTCTTTATATGATTAACACCAAGAACGTGCTTAAGCCCCACTGACTGAAGGTGCAGCCCGTTCCTGGGTGTGCTTCTGAAAAGAGATAGAAAGTGAGGACATGGGCTGGAAGAGCTGCCCTGCCCCCAGTCATGCAGCTGAAAATTGGATGACTTGCTGTAATACAAAGTATGCTGCAGAAGTGGAAGGTGTTCCTGTGTGTGTTGTAACTGTGTTTTGTCCCCTCTCTGCACTCCCAAAGAGAATATTTGTTAAATACAAAACGTTTGTAAGTTTTGGCATGATTTATTGCTCCTAGTGCAAAGGCAATTTATCTGCATACCTCCACTGCCTTCGGAGCGGAGTACTGTAAGGATCAAGGAGCAGCAGCTCTGAACTTGCATGTTCAGAAACTGAAATTACCACAAAATTATATATCTATATATACATATATAATTGTTTTAAAACACTGACAACAGTAATCACTACTACCTGGACAACAAGACGTTGTTTTAAAATAAAAAGTGACTATCTTGAGAAATTGCCTGAAAATCGGACAGGTACCTATGTGTAGATATTATATCCCCTTTGTTTTAATCTTCAGCACAGTGCATATTAACTGGTTCTGTGTTCTCAGACCTGCAGTGCAATTCAACATATTGACACATATACAATAATTGCAAAAAATACACCTCAAATAAGTTGATGTTTTAACATGTGTTGGTTTATCAACCACTAAATGTATTTTAATGCATACCAGATTACTTTAAAAGGAACCCTGTCTACCTCATTAAACTCAAACACCATTTCCCACTGAAGATAACAGCTTTATTTATATCATCTTTAAGTAACAAAATCAAAAACCCCACCAAATAAGTAGGAGGAAAAAAATCATGAATATCAGTAAAAATTTTGACACAGAATGAATTCATGGTTTTTATATCTACAATTTCTACGGAATGGACCATTTGGAGAAATCAAAAAGCATTAAAAAAAGCTTTAACTGCATTGTCTTTGGAGAATTAAATGTATGTGCTGTATTTACAAGCAAATATTTTAACATATTTCTCTGAGATGACAAAATCTCACATTAATGATTACAGTGGAATAGAAAATATCACGTTACATCTTTATAGTGTGAGGAGACACTGCCTCCAGCAGATACATGTTCCTTGATTCTAGAGTGCAGAATGCTGGGGGATTTTTAATTATCATCAGGAAATAAGATGCAAACTGAAAAGGGACACTAAAGCAAAGGGGAATACATTTATAAAAAATAAGGTTGGCTTTAATTTATTACCAAATAGGGTTATTAAATATGTGTTGTTAGTGGACTTTTTGTATCCAATAACATTGTCTGATGAAGCTGGATGACCAAATGTTTTCACATAACTGTTGAATACCCAGTAGTGTGGATGTAGACTTGGATGTCGTGCTGCCAACATTCAGGGATGCTGAGAAAGCTGATTTTGTGCCATGTATGTAAAGATGTTGTAAAACTTCTAGACGCTTCAAATGCTCAGTATCTGTGCAGACCAGCTGCAAAGCCTGCTGCCATAAATCTGATGAGTCTGGGCCAGATCAGATACACTGTGTGCACACTGAATGCAGAGTATGTGCACAGTAAATCCTACATGCTGAGACCAGATGAATTTCCAGCCAATAACATTGCCATCTGTGGAGGGCAGCTTCTTCCATTCCTCCCTGGAAAATCCTCAACTAAAATACAACAGACCTGTTAGCAGTGAGCAACCCAAAACTGCTGTAGGTAGGAAGCACAAAATATATCAGCCTGAAGACTGTTTAACAGAAACACTCAATTAACATATGGAACTCTTGGGGAAACAAGCACTTAGCAGCAGCAGCCTGACTATTCTGGTGGATACTTTTATAAACAAATCTACAAGTGGTCCTTGAAACTGAGAACAAATTTAAAAATTCATTGTTAAGTACGTAATTTGGGATTCTATTTTGAAAAGAAGTGTATTTATTTATTTTACATTGTATTTGTTTTAACTTAATGGGACAATAAATAAATTGAATGTAAATATTAACTGAATGATAAAAAATTCTTTCCATAATCTAGCATTATCATTCTCCCATATATTTCACCACCTGCATCTTCTTAAAGCACTCTAAGCAATGTGTAACTGATTTCTGTTGAGCACTGACTGAAAACGTATAATGTATTACAATAGTTTTAATTTTTTAAAGTGCTGAATATGAGAATTAATTCTAGTTTTGTGCCAGCATTTGACTTTTAGATTCAAGTGACATGTCAGCAACTGTGCATCACGTACTTTCCATCTGCCATTGGCAGTTTAAGTCCTCATACTTCATTATATTGTGGAAGGAAAAAAAAAGAAAGAAAAAAGGAAAAAGCAAGTGAGCAAAAGAGCAGAAAATGGAAAAAGTGAAAAAAAACCCACCCTACGTTGTAGTAAATAATTACTGTTGAACTAAAAAAAGAAAAAAACAAATCTAGGGAGAAAGAGAGGGTAACTGTTAACAAAATTAAGACTTCTGTGCTCAAAAGTGGCTGCAGAACATAGTACCCTGCTGGGCTGTTGTGTTCAGCTATGTGTGGTCATTCAGGACTGTTTCACTATTCTGAACTGCGCCTAAATTTTAACAGACCTGCACTGTGAATCCCAGACTTTAATTAAGTGTTGTTAAATGACCCTTGCAAAGGCTTCTTCACAAGATGGATTGATCTCGACTACCTCTGGGAAGTCTAGGTGTTTGAACTAATTGCGATAAACTCCCTGTGGAATGTCTCTCTACAAGTGATACCTGTGATTTATATTCATTGTGATTTATATACATTATTTGCCTCTTGACAGTATCCTCAATGACTACACAATATATTAAAAACATTAGTTAGAATGTTATTCTTAGAACAGGACAAATAAAACTACCTTCAGTTGGTCAAAAAATACTTCGGGAATTCCCTGTCATAATTCACTTACCAGTTTTTGGGTCTCAGAATACCTTTCACTACATGGCAATACCCCTTTGCTCAGCTGGGGTCACCTGTCCTGGCTGTGTCTCCTCCCAACCTCCCAGGCACCCCCCATCTCCATGCCAGTGTGGCAGCATGGAGAAAAGGTCTTGCCTCTGTGTAAGCCCTGCTCAGAAATAACAAAAGCTTCTATTACCAACCCTGTGTTCAGCACAAATCGAAAACACAGCCCCATACCAGCCACTGTGAAGAAAATTAACTCTACCCCAGCCAAAACCAGCACACACATTTTTTAGTGAGCAAGTGTGGATTGAACAAATTTCTAAAACATTATTAGTTTATAATTTTCTTTTTTGTCTTTAATTCACAAAGCGGGATCCTCAAATACAGTTCTTCAACAGACAATGTTGTGTGTTGTCAACTGGGTTGATGGCAAGATACTAAAAAAATAGAAACAACTGTTGGGATAACCTCTCTTTTGGGGAAAATACATAAATCCAAACTTGAAAATATTGACCCAAATTGCTATTAATTAAAAGCTACATAGAAGAAACAAACTTCATGACAAAGCTATACACAAAAGGTAGAGCAATTCACATGTTGTAGGTACAGTTACAAAGCAGCTTTATGAATGGACTAACAATTATTTTACCAAGATCTTTACATTCAAACTACTTTTAGACCTTCAGCAAGTTTTATTCTTTGTGAAGAATGATAAATAATAGCCATCCAAGTATAGTCTATGTGCTTTGTTTTCATGTGCCAAACCTATGCAAGAGCACACAAAACATGCTCCTAGAACTGGTAGGTCATGAGGTATCAAATATGTCACATGCATCATTTTAGTCCTCCCAAGAAAGTGTAATTTTAGTAGTCACAATTGCAGAAAGTATTAGATTCATGTTCAGATGGTGCTACAGCCTATTATTTCCAATTCTGGATGTTACACAGCTAACAGAATTTGAGTTTAGAAACACAGACCATTTATTTTCAAGGTACCAGATCCCTTTCACTCTCAGCATAGAACATATTTTCAGGATGAATATATCATTACTGGACTAAGGAGATAAATCAAGGCAATAACAAAAGTAATACAGAAGTAAAAAGACATTATTTATTAAAAGTAATTTAATAAAATGTCCACAGCTAACTCAAATATATGCAAGAGTTATGTATTTTGCTGTATTTTCTGAAGAAGAAATTCTACTTGTAAATTTAGATTTGGCTGTCCTTTCTTTGTCTTCTTACTCAGTATTTTATAAGCTTCCATTTTCTTTTGCTTGTATAAACGTTGAGCTTCTTCTCTTTGTTGTTTTCTTTTTTCTGCTTCCTGAAATTAAATAAATATGTAGAATTATGAAACAATTACAAACCTACTATGACTGTGAAGCTATCTATAAGCAATACAGTTTATTTTTGCATACGTACTGGCAATTAGGTATCGTACTGCCATTAGAAACACCATTTCTCTAAAGCTGAATCAGGATGCTCTTCCAGCACATACTGCAATAAAAACACTTTATACAGCCTCAAGCTTCAAGAGAAGAGCCAAGTCTTCTTCAGTAGAACACCCTACAATAAGGTTTGTTGCTGCAATGTATACTACTTCCTTTCTGCGAAATGTGCTCTTTGACTATTCTTCTTAAATGACTAACTGGCAAAAGATTCCCCACTTTCTCCTCTTGAGTTCAAGAAAGAAAAAGGTGATCCAGCAGCTCCCATGTAAATATCTTGCCAATCCAGATATTGGCAAGTGCTAGGATATTGGACACCTCTGCATGGGACAGGCAGATAGGATATGGGACATATCTGGACCACGAGTTGGGCAGGTTTGTGATACTAGGACAGCATTATCTAGGGAAAATTAATCCAGACCAAACTACTAATGACCTGTCCTCTTTGAAGCAACACAGACTGCTCTCTTTACGAGAGAGGGGAAAAAACACAAACTCTAATCAAATTTTCACCTGTAAGACCTTCCACGAAGCACACATGGAACCAAACCACTAATGGAGTGTTAACTACATATGGATGGAGTGTCAACACTATATAGATAATCACCACGATATTATGTTCAGATTTTATCCAACATCTCACACCCCCTTCTCTAGCGTTGTAATTTTACTCAATAATTTGGGCAAACATCCACAACAAGCAAGATAACCAGCTTACTTTACTTATATCATGTCTTACCAAAATATGCAAGACATCACAAATCAGACTGAAAAACTGCTTCAGTTCATTTGGATAATTTATTCTCATAAAGTTTATTCTTTGAAATACAGTGCCATGCTGACCACATCAGCAAGCATTTCTGCAGAATGCCTGAACAGATTATAATTTATCGATCATATTTTTGTTTTCCACAGCATAGATAGCTTCAGTGATATACAATAATTAGTAAGAATTTGCTCTCTGACATATAAAATTAACCAGACATAACTCAAGAAAAGATTTCTAAACAGAAATCTAAGAGGCCTTAGGAAAAAACCCCAAACAATCAAATAAACAAGCATTTGCAAAAATATGCACAGATAACCTCTCTCCATTCAGAATCCTTGACTTATTTTACCATAATGACTAATGTAATTTATTCCCCCTTTTTTAAAAAACCAGAGTAGCATCAGCTCTAATTTACCTGTAATTCACTTCCTATCTAATAATTTTGCTGCTGTTCAGCATATTCTTGTAAACAACATCCAGTTAAGCTACCAACCAAATGCTTACTTCAAAGCAATAACATTTACCTTACTTAGACAGTTGCTACTTACATTCTTATTTTTTCAGATCTTTACTAAATCCTAGCTTTTTCAGGCCAAAAAAGGCCTTTGAGGAGGCCAAAATTGTGTCTTTAGGCTTATTCCTCTTCCCAAGATAAGTAACAGCAAATCTAGTGTTTGCTAACACAGGAGGGCAAAGTACATACCTTATTTTTTCATCATTCTCCACTTAAGTACTCCACTTAAATGATTACCGTACTGGGGCACTTAGCTAGTGTTTTGCCTAATTATCTTTACCAAAACTAAAAATGCCAACATCTCCACTGAGGCAACTCTTAGGTACTGCTCAAAGTAAACTCCCTGCAGTCTTGCTGAGGTTTCGCTTGTTCCTGTTTTCTCTAAATAAGCTGGTCATAACATTAATTTCTTTTGACACGATCTGTAGCTAATATTCAACAAGGCAGGCATCAGCTGACTAACCACGGAACTCACCCAGAATCACAGACCAGCTTGCACAAAACTAAATACAGCTAAACTGAAAAAATAGTGTGTTTTATCCAGCCATATATTTATGTAATATTTTTACAGTAGCTACTGAAATTTAGTATGTCAGCAGAAGTTACACAACTTCTACAAAGTTACACGTTGTGCCACTTTACAGTGCAACAAAGAACAACCTGGGAGAGAAAAAACTAGTTAAATAAGGATCTCTCAAATTAATAATTCAAGTGAGCTATTCGGCAATGATGATATTAAAATATGTCCTGTAAAAATAATTCCAGTTAAATTCAAATGAAGGGAATTACTAAAGACTTTGGCTGGGGATACTACTGCATTTAATTGTTTCACTGTTGGTCAAAGTACATAAAAAGGTAAAATGAAGACTGCATTATGATAATGCCATAAGAAGTAGGATGGGTATTTCATTTTTCATCACATGATGGTATTGTTAATACTTCCCCTTCTACAATATTTAAGAGGTCTAATATAATCCACTGGGGTATGCAGATCAAGCTCTAAGCTTTCCTTGATGTACCAACTGACATAATAAAATCCTGCTAATGGCAACTGCAAGACAAAAATAATAAGAACAAAGAGAATGATCCTTTGAACGCCTGCATGCCTGAATACTACTGTCAAGTTGAAAAAGACTGAAAGAGTACCAATACCTCCTACAGTCTTCTCTGGGTTCAGATGCAAGACTGAAAGGTAGGAAAGGTATTAATCTAGATTTTGTTTAAAATCAAGAAAGAACTCTGTTTAAGATTTACCTCTTTCTTTCTAGCACGGTCAGCCCTTATTTTCTCATACTCTTCTTTTGCCTTCTGATTGGATGTTTTATTTTTAAACTTCTCTTGAGTCACAACTGGCCTGGAAGGAAAAGTACATGTTCTTGAGACACTGATTATCATCAAGCAGACATAACCATAGACACCACAGCCACTGCAGAATCACAGCATAGTCTTTCAGTGCTTTTTGCATATTCAGGGAAGTTAACTACAAATACAGATTTCAGAAGACTCATCCTTCTACACTGAATGGATTGTTTACACCACTCTTACATGATACCCAACACCATTCCAGGCCATTCATGAGCAGTCAGTGTGAAAACACAACAAACTACACTCCTTCAATGCCAAATGTTCCAAAGACTAGACTGTACACAACTTTTAGTAATACATAGACCTGATCTGCTGTATCTTCACATGGATGATGTCTCCTGAAGCTTAAAGACTGCCTAAAAGAATTTTCCCCATCATGAAAGCTCCTCAGAGCTAGAAAACCTGAATGTACTAGCTCAGAGCTGCATTCTCACTTTCTAGTTCCAATACATGGAAGCAACTGCAGAGTGACAAGAACATTCATTTAGCAATACCACTCTCTTATGGAGAAAAAACGAAAAATTTTTGCTTTCTCATTCTCATCTCCATCTGGTGGCAATAGTGTGCAATGACACCTCATTGTCTCTAGAACAAAAGTAGTTACGCTGCCACTTATTTTTCTAACAACCAGGAAAAAATATTTAAGACATAATGGCATTTTTAGTAAAGCAAATCACCACAATAAAGTCCATGTTAAGATCTAAAATATTTCTTTAGTGATGGAAAGAATTACTTTTTTTTTAAGACATATTTTGAAAACTTACTCTGCTGTTTTATTAAGCTTTTCTTCTGATGACACTGAATCATCTGGAGTCCTGCGCCGCTTCTTAAGCTTTTCTTCCTCTCCAAGGTAAAGATGTTTCAAGTGCTCTGGATATGTATCAGTGAATTGATCATCCTGTTGTGAATGCACTTGTCTTCTCTTTTTCAGTAATTTCCTGTACTGTCGTTCAATCTTTTGTTTCCTCCGAAATGCAAATCCTCGTCCTGAAAGCATAAGAAAAAGGGGCTTAAATACACCTGCACTAAAATAGTACCAAACCATTCAATTGTCAGGACCCTTTCCATCTGTTTTCTTTCCAAACTGAAAAAAGCCACTACGTGTGGCAATTTTAACAATGACTGGTCAAAAGTTCAAGGAAAAAACCACTATTATTAGTCTGTTTCCTACTGCACCACTGCAGCTTGTATAGATTTGCTGAAAATTACTGCCTAAATCCCTGAGAGAGCATTGCAAACATTGCTACTTAATGTAGCACTCCACTCAACACTACACACCTTTAACAATGTTTTTTAAATCTGGTGAAAAGATGTATCAACATCTCATTTCACTCCTACTTTTGACAACTTCGTAAGCAACATCGAAATAGATTCCAAAATAAGCTCCTAAAGGTAGTCTCAAGAAGACATTGGTAATAACACTGGCAGCAGCAGCAGAAGCTTGCAGCTGCTGTGACAGAGGGAAAAAGTCACTAAATCACCTTATCACTCTACATTAATAATCCATTACACCTTTTCACTTAAGTAGTATTTTATTGCTACTACTTTCTTTCGACACGTGTCTAGGAAGAGCTTTTCTACAGCTGCATCATCAAATCATTTCTGCTTAAAGCAGAGCACAGATATTGGCTGTTTCAGTCTCGACCACTATAGAAAACGTAAGAAAGATAAAGCTAAACATGCTTTTTTTCCTAATATCTTATTTTTCATTGCATTAGTCTTAAGATCTACTGACTTTCATAATATTCACTAACAAAACGCTTTCTAAAGACAAATTAAATTAGTTCCGACTTTTTCTTTCTTTCTCTAAAGGTGCAGCCTCAGCGAAGTGCTGCCGAAGCCAGTGCTCTTCTTCCTGTTCATTTTTACATCTGCATAACTATCTATCAATAATCGGAACTTTTTTTCAAACATGCTTCCTTTCTAAACGTACAGCTGTCTATGGAGAAAACTAAAAGCGAGTCCTAAACCCTAGAACCATCGCTACCCGGCCCAGGGGCTGCAATGCCGCGTCCCGGGAGCTCCGGCTCACACAGTCCGCCCCCAGCCAGCCCTGCAGCCCCCCAGCCC
>VWZT01000302.1:0-28814 GCA_013397055.1 Pachycephala philippinensis
CACAGGGACAGCCTGGGGACACACCTGTGCCCTGTCCCTGCCCACCCCTGGAGCCACCTTTTGGATGTCAAAGGGGCCGTGGACAGAGGAGGCCTCATCTCGTTATTTTTCCTGTTCTTCCAGAGCTGCTGGAACACACCAGCCCTCATTAATTAATCCATACCCTCATTAATTAGTCCATACCCTCATTAATTAATCCATACTCTCATTGATCAATCCATACCCTCATTAATTAATCCACACAACATCAGTAATTAATCCACACAATTACAGTGAGGGCAGCCTGCGCCCCTTCAGATCCCCTTCCTCAGGCAAGAACACACAAAAAAGGCATTTTCAAGCCACCTCTCAAAGCACAAGCTCCAATCCTCACCTTCTGGCACATCACCCACCAAATAAAACTGAGAACTAACGTGGAAAAATGGAATTATTTAGGTTGGAAAAGACCTTTAAGGGGTTTGTTCTATAATCCCACACTAAATGCTCAAAGGGGATTTTCTCTGTTCCTTGAGGCAGCTGATCCAAATATGACTGAGGAATAATTTAATTTTCAGTGTGATTTCCACATGTTTTCCAAACTTAGCCCAGCAGCTGTTGCGGGGAGGGTTTCTGCACCATGGGATTATCAGTAACCAGCAGTTCCTGTCCAGCCCTAATCACCAGGTAATAAAAACTGAGTAAGAACTGAAATGACAGTGACGTCCCTGAGGACACAGGACACTCTGTTACCCGGGATAAGGGCTGGATCCCGATCTCTGACCTGCACTCTCCTTCAGCTCTGATTTATGGGGCCCTGGGATGCAATTCCCAGAGAAGCCGTGGCTGTCCCATCCCTGGGAGTGTCCAAGGCCAGGTTGGAGCACCCTGGGACAGTGGAAGGTGTCCCTGCCCATGGATGGGGTGGCGCTGGGTGAGGTTTAAAACCCCTTCCAACCCCAACCATTCCAGGATTCTGGGACAGGACCAACCCCTCCTTTTGTCCCAAAGCAGCCAAAACCGTGTCCTGTGTCAGCAGAGCCGTGGGGAGCCCCAGGCCCTGCTCCAGTTCAAAGCCTCTTTCCCGGGAGCAGGGCCAGGAACATCCCAAATTCAAAGCACACACTCGATAGGAACACCCTGATTGAGGTTCCATATTAGGAAGAAATTCTTTACTTGGAGGGCAGTGAGGCCCTGGCACAGTTTATCCCAGAGAGGGTCTGGATTCCTCATCCCTGGAAGTGTCCAAGGCCAGGCTGGATGGGGCTTGGAGCACCCTGGGACAGTGGGAGGTGTCCCTGCCATGGCAGGGGTGGGATGAGATGGGATTTAAGGTCCATTCCCACCCAAACCATTCCAGAAATCCAAGATTTCCTGCTTTAAGGTAATCCCCACTCTCCATAAAACCATTGAAGTTTGGAAATTTCGCTTTCTCTGAAACGTAAAGCTTTTCTCTTTAAAAAAACGTGTTTTTTCTCTAAAACGTAAATTTTATGCTTTTATGACAAGATCAAAACTTTGCCCTCACCCAGTGAATCCACCCCTCCGTGCCTGAAATACCCCAACAAGGAGCGACCTTTCCAGAGGGTTTTAAATCCTTCTGGGAAAGGTGAAATTGGGAGCACCTGGGAATTTGGGAAGTGCCACCCTCTGCCCCTGCTCGGGTGCCACTCGCTGCCACAGCTCGGGGACAGGAAGGACCCCGAGTTTGGGTGGGTTTTTTCTAAGGGAACTGATTTGTTGCCCTGAGTTTTGCAGTTCCTCGATGTTTTCATTTTCTGTAGGAGTTTCTCACGCACTTTCTGTAAACACAGCCACGCTTTGCTAACCGTGCTTTATTGTTTGCATTCCATTTCTCCTGGGCGGAGACGTTTGATGGATTTTTCCTTTGACCAGTGTGACTGGGGGGTGGTGATTTCTCCCTCCAACCCACGGTGGTTTCTGAGAACATATATAATAAATCTCGGGGTCATCTGACATCTCTTTTTCTGCTTCTCTCTTGACAAGTGTCTGTGCGGTTCTTTTCGTGCCCAAGTGCGACACTGATTCACTTCTGCCCAAACCTGAGGGCACAGATCTCCCTGGCACTGACTCAGCCCCAGGAGGTGCCCTCACCTTCCGATTCGCAGGGTTTTTACAGCTCGTTCTCAAAGGCTCCAGAAAAGCTTTGAAATCATCTCTCTTTCATCTCCTTTCCTCCCACATCCTTCCTCTCTCCCGAGTTCTATTTTTAGCAGTGGTTTCTCCATGTTCCTGTTTTGTTCTCTCAGCCTCGCGAGGGGTTTGGTGTCAGAAAATTTGTGATATTAAAGAGCGAGGTGTGCATGAAATCTGCTTTTCTGAAAGGAGAAATATCAAGCAAGGGTTAAAAACCTGTTGAGAATTATGGATAAGATGGAGCACAATGACTTTTATTCTCATGCTTGCAATAGGTGACAATTTTAGGGTTTGTTGCCATAAAATTTGCAATGTTTAAGAGTGAGATGTTCACATAAATCTGCTTTTCTGAAAGGAAAACTACGAATCAAGGGTTAAAAACCTGTTGAGAATTATAGATATAACAGGCTGCAATGACTTTTATTCTCATCCTTGCAATAGGTAACAATTTTAGGGTTGCTGCCAGAAAATTTGCAGTGTTTAAGAGTGAGATGTGCACATAAATCTGCTTTTCTGGAAGGAAAAATATCAATCAAGGGTTAAAAACCTGGCATCTGTTGAGAATTATGGATATGATGGAGCACAATGACTTTTGTTCTCTCATCCTTGCAACACCTGACACCTAGAGTTTGGTGTCAGAAAATTTGCAATGTTTAAGAGTGAGATGCACCTGTAAATCTGCTTTTCTGGAAGGAAAAATACGAATCAAGGGTTAAAACCCTGGCACCTGTTGAAAATTAGGGATACAATTGAGCCCAGTTCCACTGACAAACAACAGCAATGGGATCTCCTGCATCAGTAACAGCACCGATGAGCTGCCAGCAGCAGAATTTCTTACTGCAGGACAGGAGGATGACAAAAAAGAGAATTTAATGTCCTGTACCTCTTTCCTGCCCCCCCAGGAAAACGGCAGCGCTCTCAGACACCCCAAATGAGGAAACCAGAGACAATTGCCCAAGATGCAGGGAGGGTAAAGTAAACAAGATTCTTCTTGCCGTAACAACTGCTGACTTCAAGAGGGAATTAAAGGAGCTATTCAAGCCCAATTCCTTGTCACCATCCAAGAGGAACACGGAGATGCCACGGGCACAGAGGTGCCCCTTGTTCTGCTCTCACCGTGGATAATCCTGCCCAGGGACAGGGACCTGGAGGTGGGATGGGCCCTGGGGGTGTGGGAATGGAGCGGATAAACGCAGCTGAGGGAAGATAAACCCCTCTCCTTACAGAAATTCTTTCAGGGAATGTTTCAGCTGCGGATTTCTCCGCGTTTCTTCGGGCTCAGCGCCTGGGATGACGCAAATCTGGAGTCAGCGGCTTGTAACCAGCGAGAGGAATTAGTCAGCAATGTGAAACCTGGCACAGCGCAGCCCCGCAGCAATAAATCCTTATCTTAAGGACTTTTTAAAGGTGTTTGGAGCTGTGGAGAGCGGGGGCCTGGCTTTGTTCACTCTCTGAAATCAGCTCCTTCCCCTCTGCCTTTCCTGTGTTTTACCTCGTCCTGGCTCAGGTTGAACAAAGCCCTGCGTGAGAGGGAAGTTGGAGCGCTGGTCGAAATACTTGCAAGGGTAAATTTCATGTTTGCAAAACTTCCCTGAAGCGCTCCAGCAGCACTGAAACCCCCAAATTACGTTCATTTCTACATTTTTAACAGCGTGATGTGCTGAGAAGCCTGAAATGCCACTGTCACTTCGGGGCACGGGAGGGTGATGCAGCCTCTAAATCACTCCGAATTCTCCTAACTCCTCCCCCAGCTCGGTAAAACTTGGCTTGGACTCCTTGCCTTTTAGGCTGTGTATTCCCAGGGAACTTGGAGAGTGATCCCTGCTGATCCTCACTCCCAAATCCCCCCCGGGACCTGCCCCTGGAATTCAGCCCCAATCCCAACGTTATCCCCACCACGGCCCATCCCTGCAGCTCTGTTATTGCTTGGCTCTTCTGTTCCCCGCCTTGTAAAACAGATTTATTCATATTTATGCAGCTTTTAAGACGGCTTGGCCGGCCTCCTGCAATTAATCATTTACTGAACTGCTAATTGAGGCAGCTCAGTGAGTGTTCTGGTGTCACAGGGAACATTTCAATCTCTTCAGAACGGCTTTAAGTGCCTTTAAAAGCTGCAGCTGGGTAACAAAGCCTCACTTTTGGAGTCTCCCGGGTAAAACACGGAGTTTGATCCTCAGCTGGTGGTTCTTGGATGAAAAACACGGACTGGTGAGGGCAAAAATCAGAAATGCTCACAGAAATTATTAAATACACGTTCCTGATCAGAAGAAAAATGCTGTTTGTTCTGTTTTTGCCCTAGAAATGAGAGCTTTGTGGTTGAAAATGATGAATTCCTTCTCTGTGTGCATCTGTTCCACACAGGTGTGTGTCCCTCTGAGTGTCCCTCTGAGTGTCCCTCTGAGTGTCCCTCTGAGTGTCTGTGTGTCCCTCTGGGTGTCCCTCTGAGTGTTTCTGAGTGTCTGAGTGTCCCTCTGAGTGTCCCTCTGAGTGTCCCTTTGAGTGTTTCTGAGTGTCCCTCTGAGTGTCCCTCTGAGTGTCCCCTTTGTGTGTCCCTCTGAGTGTCCGAGTGTCCCTCTGAGTGTCCCTCTGGGTGTCCCTCTGAGTGTCCCTCTGAGTGTCTGAGTGTCCCTCTGAGTGTCCCTCTGAGTGTTTCTGAGTGTCCCTCTGAGTGTCCCTTTGTGTGTCCCTCTGAGTGTCCCTTTGTGTGTCCCTCTGAGTGTCGCTCTGAGTGTCCCTTTGTGTGTCCGAGTGTCCCTCTGTGTGTCCTTCTGAGTGTCCCTCTCAGTGTCTCTCTGAGTGTCCCTCTGAGTGTCCCCAAAGCCCCCCAGCACCTCAGCTCTGTGCCAGGGCGGCACCAAAGCTCAGACAGTGAAAAATGGTTGTAATTCAGATATTTCCTCTTGTAATTCAGATATTTCCTCTTGTAATTCAGATATTTCCTCTTGTAATTCAGATATTTCCCGTTGCAATTCAGATATTTCCCGTTGTAATTCAGATATTTCCCATTGTAATTCAGATATTTCATCTTGTAATTCAGATATTTCCTCTTGTAACTCAGATATTTCCCTTCCCAGAGTGGTGGAAAAAGCTCAGTTTATGTGAGGAGCAGAGCAGAGTGTGAGTGAGGATGGGAGGGAAGGTGCCTTTGTGTGTCCCTGCCGCGGGTGGGAGCAAGGAGTGGACAGGAAGCATCCAGGAAATGCCTCCAGCCCCCCAAAAATGGAATTTTAGGGACCTGCTGTTGCCATCTGGGCAGGCGCCCGTGGGCAGAGGTTGTGAGGACGAGGCAGGAGCACAGAACAAAAAGTTCTTTCATGCTTCATCTCCTACAAGAATCCCACCCATCCCCTGAAGTTTTGGAAGGAGAAAATCCCGAGGTTTAGTTTTAAAAAGGGCACAGTAGCGGGGGTTAAAGATTTTAACAAAAAGAATGACCGATATTGACCCCCAGGACCTCCCTCTTTCCTGACAGAACTTTTCCAGGGAATTACGAATCCAAAGAAACTCTAATGACCACAAATAACAACGAGGTGGCAGACAACTCACGGCCCGAATTTTTGGCCAACGCCGCCGTGGTGGCAATTTGCTCTAAGCTCCGATTTTCTGAGCCGTGCTGAATAAATTTCAGATATTTCAGGTGACACCTGCCGAGGCTCAGCTTTGCTCGGGTTCAGCCAGGGGCACGCGTGGCACCTGGGGACGCGCCGCAGGCTGTGTTCCGTGCCCGGGATCATTTCCCAGCAAACCTCATCCAGACAGAGCAATTTACCGCATCAGTTGCAGGACAAACGGAGCTCCTTGGAGAAATCGTTATCTTGGCGGTTGTCTGAGCGACCTGGCTCCTGATTTTCCCTCCCATCAGAGGCTGGCTGACGTTCCAAGGGGTTTTTATCAGGGAAAAATGACAGTGGGAGAGAGATTGCAAGGATAACTCCAGGTTTGGTGAGCCCAGGACAGGCACTGGTGGAACTGATGTTGTGATGTAACAGGGATCACTGAGGGCTGCAGCATTCCCTGGAATGCCAGATCCAGCCCCACAGGGTGGGAAGTGGAGGTAAATGATCAATATTTCCTGGATCAAAATGATCACTGATCAAACCTGCCTTGATCTGAGGTGATGTTCAGGCCAGGTTGGAGCACCCCGGGACAGTGGGAGGTGTCCCTGCCCATGGCAGGGGTGAGATGAGATGGAATTTAAGGTCCCTTCCAGCCCAAACCATTCCAGGAATCCAAGATTTCCTGCTTTAAGGTAAACCCCACTCTCCACAAAACCATTGAAGTTCGGGAATTTCACTTTCTCTGAAACGTAAAGCTTTTCTCTTTAATTTATTTTTCTCTAAAACGTAAGAATTCCGTGACATTTCTGCCCTAATCGGCGTAAAAAAGGACAGGGAGCAGCCGATGTCACTGCGGGGATGTTCCTGCTTTGTTTATGGGATAAACTGCCACGATGTCACTGCAGGGATGTTCCTGCTTTTTTTATGGGATAAACTGCAGCAGGTTCCCTCTCCAGACGTCACCCTGAGCACGGAGTTTTCTCACACCCATCACACAAAAGCTTTTGTTGGAATTTTCCAGCTCTCAAGCTCTCATTCTTCCAAGGAGAGGCTTTTCCTTTCCTCAGGATAAAGGTGGGGTTCCAGGGCAGGAGATTACTCAGAGCACGGCGGTGACACCAACAAAAAGCTCTTTATGTGAGGTTCCAGGGAGATCCTGAGCCCTGGGCTCTTCCCCCTTCGTGTCCCTGCTGCTCAGGGAGTAACGACAGAGAAATCAACTCTTAATTCAGGTTAATTCCTCATTCCCTGGAAGCAGGATGTCCTGAGAGCTCTGGATTGATCCAGGCTGCTCTCTGCAACCAGATTTTGGGCTGAGGGGAAGGGCTGAGGCTCTTCTAGGAGCTGATGGGACAAGGAGAAGCAGCCTCCAGCTGTGCCAGGGGAGTTCAGGTTGGGTATCAGGAAAAATCTCCTCACTGAGGAGGGGTTAAAGCTGGCCCAGCACGGATTTTCTGAGCCGTGCTGAATAAATTTCAAATATTTCAAATAACACCTCCCGAGGCTCAGGTTTGCTCTGGTTCAAAGAGGGGACAAGTGGCAGCTGGGGACACACTGCCCAGGATGGTGCTGGAGGTGTTGAAAGATGAGCAGATGTGGCTCAGGGAACAGGGATTCGGGCAAAGGTTGGATGGATGGGGATCAGGGATGATCCTGGAGGGATTTTCCAGCCTTGGTGACA
Source organism: Pachycephala philippinensis (assembly GCA_013397055.1). NCBI lineage: Eukaryota > Metazoa > Chordata > Aves > Passeriformes > Pachycephala > Pachycephala philippinensis. The sequence goes on from VWZT01000302.1 coordinate 7,372, forward strand.
CCAAATTCCTCCNTTAAAAATCCCTTCAATTTTCCCAAATACAGATATGAATTACTCAGGGAAGATCCATCTTTTCCACCATCCCTTGGCTTTTCCCACAGGGATTCGGGCAAAGGTTGGATGGATGAGGATCAGGGATGATCCTGGAGGACCAAACTCCTCCCTCAGCAGGGACTAAAACACCTCCAAAGAGCAGGAATCAGAGATTTCAGGGAACTCCGTGTTTGGGAATGCCACATCCGGCTCTTGCAGAAAGGAGTGGGAACAGGGATTAAAAATCCCATCAATTTTCCCAAATACGGATATAAATTACCCAGGGAAGATCCATCTTTTCCACCATCCCTTGGCTTTTCCCACAGGGATTCGGGCAAAGGTTGGATGGATGAGGATCAGGGATGATCCTGGAGGGATTTTCCAGCCTCAGTGACCCCAAACTCCTCCTCCAGCACAGCCTAAAACACCTCCAAAGAGCAGGAACCAGAGATTTCAGGGAACTCCGTGTTTGGGAAGGCCACATCTGGCTCTTGCAGAAAGGAGTGGGAACAGGGATTAAAAATCCCATCAATTTTCCCAAATACGGATATAAATTACCCAGGGAAGATCCATCTTTTCCACCATCCCTTGGCTTTTCCCACTTCAGTTCCATCCTGGCCCCTCCTCAGGGCCTGACCCAGATCCAGCCCCTTTTCCAACACATCCCAAATCCAGTTCCTGGTGCCTGGCTCCACTCTGAGCTCAGTCACAGAAATTCCCTTGAAGGATCCCAGCGCCACATCCCAATTTCCAAGGAATTGCCATAACAAATCCCTACCCTTGATTGCAAATTCTCCTGAATGCTGACAGCCACCACGGTTAAACACACAGAGGAACTTTTGCTTGCATTGTTTCATCACGTGCAGGAGAATTTCCTACTCAGGAAATTTAAAATGTGGGGTTTTTTTTGTTTTAAAACGTAATAAAAATGAAAAAAAATATAAAATTTAAGTGCAACTTAAATACAAAATAAAGTGAAAAATAAATCAAAGACTGAGGAACAAAGTCCTAGGAGTTATTTATGTATTAGGGAGTGAGAACCCACTGCAATCCAAGTAAACAGAATTTTCTCTGATATTTTTCCACTTTTATTCATGTCCTTATTGGACTCACCTTGGAATCTTTCATGAAATTGGGTGCCCTTAACATGAATAAACAATATGAAATTTTTATTCGGTTTTTTTCATGGTCTATAGCTGACAAGAGTCCTTAAAAGTTACAGTGTTCATTTTGTAGGATAATTGGGCAACTGCATCTCCAAACTTCTTATTCCTTAATATTTCTTTGGGCAACTGCATCTCCAAACATCTTATTCCTTAATGTTTCCTTCTCATTAATTCTCTTTTACTACTTCATGGCACCAGTAAATGTGGAAATACTGCAAAATCAGCCTTTCTTGGGGCATTCTGGCACCTTTTAGCCCAGAACTGCCCAAGGCCAAGATGCTTGGAAGAAAACAAAATTATTTTTTAAAAAAACATTTGCCTGAAGTTTTAGGAAATACAAAAAACTAAAAAATCTGGCTTCAGATTCGTAACTTTAAAAGCTTCCAAGGTTACCGTGCCCTTCTCACATTTTTACGATTGAAAACAAGAGGAAAAAAAAAAAAACAAACCACATTAATTTTACCGGGAATCAGATCCGATCTCGGAAATCTCTCCCTGATTTATTTTAAGAAAGGAGCTTGGAAATGTTTAACCCAGAACGGCCACAGGCACAAAGGCAGAGACTGCCCGGGGTATTTGCTCAGGAGTTTAATCCTCTCCTCCTCTCTTATCAACACAGACACACCAGCAAGGCTCCAAATATCGCCCCTGGATTCCAACGAAACCAAGACTCAGGTGAGGAGCCGCAGGTTCAAGTTCACAGCAGAATTTCAGGGCGTTTTTTTGGGAGTTGGTTTGATGTTTCTTTGGTTTGTTTTGATATTTCTTTGTATTCTTTTGACATTTTTATTTGGTTGGTTTGGATATTTCTTTCTGTCTTCCTGCACAAGTCAAAGCCCATTGAATCATGGAATTGATAAGATTGGGAAAGACCTTTAAGATCATCCCCCAGTGCCACATCCACTCAGTTTTGGAACTTTTCCAAGGATTGGGACTCTACCACCCATTCCAGGGCTTTCCAACCCTTTCCGTGAAGCAATTTCCCCCACTATCTGATCTAAACTTCCCTTGGGGCAACTCGAGGCCGTTTCCTCTCCTCCTGACACTTGCTCCCTGGAAAAGAGCCTGATCCCTCCCTGGCTCCACCCTTCTTCTGGAAGGTTCTCCATAATCCTCCGCGTGAGGGTGGCAATGCCAGCAGCACCAGCTCACAGGCTGGATGTGAAAAATGGGCTTTGGGAATGTGAGAAATTCATCCTCGGCAGCAGGAAACCCTTAAAAGGCTCAGATTAGGGATGGTGGTGCCAAGGGTTGGTGGCACCAAGGGAGCAGGTGTCCAAAAATGTCCAAAAATGTCCAAAAATGTTCAAAAATGTCCAAAAAATGTCCAAAAAGTGTCCAGAACCTAAGCAAAGTTCACCGGAATGGCAGGATTTGGTTGAAGGTTGGATTTGACGATCTTGGAGGTCTTTTCCAACCTTTTTGGTGTTGTTCAAAGTTCCAGATCCAGGAGGCCCTCTGCCATTCCTTCTTTAGAGCACTGCAAATTCAAAGCCATCCCCACTTTGGGCCGGAAGCAGCGGGAAAGGAATTCCTGAGGTTTTCTCTGTCATTTTCAGTAATGATTTTATGGCTGTGTTTGAGAGGGATTAGAAAACACCCCGAGATCTCTGCTCTGTTTGCCAAGGTAAGTGACTGCTGACAGCACCTTCATCCCGAGCAGGGATTTGGGGGATTTGGGGGATTTGGGGGATTTGGGGGATCTGGGAATCTTTCCTGCTGCTGTCGGTGCTGTCAGAACCTCAAATAAATGAGCTGAGGGTGAGTGGTGGCTTTACAAAGAGCTGCAGTAAAACAAGGAAAGACCACGACAGCATGAGCCACTGACCTTGGAATTGCTGCCATGGAGCACATGGAATATCTCCTGCAGTGCTGGTGAGATGTGTGAAGCTGGAGTGGAATTCCTGCTGTGAGCTGCCTTCTCTATGAAATCCTTCATTAACTCTGCCCTGTAAAAACAGTTTTCATTGCTTTCCCCAATTAAACCAGCAAAAATAACAGGAAAAAAATGGATTTGCAGCTCGAAAGCAGCCAGCTCATAAACGTGGTGTTCTGTAAAACTGACCAAATCCAATTAAATGCTTTTGGAAGCTTGTTTGACTCCATTTAATTTTCAGAATTTGGCCTTCTGCAGGCAATAATTGGGAAGGAGGTTTCCTTTGGAATGTCGCTGTGCACACTTGGGCTGGCTCTCAGCGCAGGCACTCTTTGGACAGGCTGGTTACAAACTGCTCCCGTACCTGCAGCATTTAAAGCACTCTTTTCTTTGCCTCCAATTAAAACACCCCAACAGGCCAAAAGTCACAAGGAAAAGCAGGAAAAGCTGGAAAATATATTTTGGCTGAACAACATCCATTAAATCCTGGCTTTGGTCCAGCTTAGAAAGCAAAATAAAGGCAAGTTGGAAAATTTTGGATCAGCGGACAGGGCAGGCCAGTGGAAAAAAAATGGAAAAGCTCCTGCTCCTCTCTGGAGATGTGGCTGTGGAGAGGATTCTGCCACCTGCCAGCCCCCAGCCCCAAAGTGTCCCCCCAGGGCTGGCTCCCGTCACCCCCACACCTCCTGTTGAGGCAGTTCCAGAGCCACAACCCAGCCACGACAGGGTAGGGGCAGCTTTTCCTCCCAGCACCCGGTTCCTCCATCCCCCTTTGCCAATTTGTGCTGTTTCTTGGGAAGAATCCTTCTGCAGGAGAATCCACCTGCAGCAAGAGGCACAGCCGGGAGCAGGATGGAACCAGAAGGCTCCCAGCGCCTGGGAATGGCAGCCTGGTCCCCATCATATGACTGGCTGGGGCAGGAACATTCCTCAGACAGATGAAACTCGAGAGCTCTGCTGTTTGTCTCGCAGCCTCGCTTCTTTTCTGGCTGATTTGGAGCTGGAAATATTCCATCCTCTGGCCAGGGGCTTATCTGATGGGAGACAACCGTGCGTGGAGTGAGCAAACAGGGCTGAGCTTGGCCTTTGTTCCTCCCTGCGGTGCCCGGGGCCTGTCCTGCTCCCAGGGCCAGGAACGTGATCCACACGAAACCAGTTCTGATCACAAGGTGAGGGATCGCTTTTGGTGGGTGTTTGGAGTCCAAATTGACCCCTCCATGGCTCTACTCTGATTTCTCATCTATTCCAGTCACAGACTAATTGCATGTCAGGAGCTTCCCCCAGGCCAGAACCACCTCATCTGCACACCCAATTCCCTCATCCCTGACATGGGACTATTCCAACAGGCCAAAATATTCATCCTGACCTGATTGTCCAAGTGATTTAAATGTATATTTTAAGGATATAAAGCTTTACATTAAAGGTAGGTACTCTTAGTCTGGAGTCTTGTTTTTATTAATAAGAGGGAGGTGCAAGAGAGGCTTAACTGCATTTGCACCTGCTCAGGGTTCTCTGACCTTAAAATCCTGGGATGTTTGGGTTGGAACGGACCTTAAAATCATTATTTTCCACCTCCTGCCACGGGCAGGACAACTTCCACTATCCCAGGGTGCTCCAGCCTGTCCTTGGATGCCTCCAGGGATGGGGCAGCCACGGATTCTCTGGAAAAGCTGTTCCCAAGATCTTAAAGGATGGTGTCAAAAAATCCCTGGGACCACTCAGTGCTGTCCCACCCCACCACAGACACCCATTCCTGCACCTGTGGGGTTGTTTTCCTCAAGCACCTTCTCTCTGCTGGTCCCAGGCAGAGCCTGGCTGGTGGCTCACTGTCCACACCAGGGGATTTTGGTCACTAATTCCAATGCCAGGAAAAGCCTCGTGCTGCAGAGGGAGCCGAGGTCGGACAGTCGCTCCTTTGTTCCTGCTCTCGCCTCGAGCGCAGGCCGGGATGACTCAATGGAGTGATCTCTGTTTGCTCTCGGTGTGTGGGAAGATCGGAGTCCATCGGGCTGGAGGCTGAGACAGATTAACCAGGTAAGAGGGTTCTGCTTCCCTTTTCTTGTTTGCCAGGACAAAAAAATACCACGTGCTCTCAGCTGCTCTCCCTGAACTCCCCTGAGGGAACGGAGAGGAGCTCAGGGGCCTGACCGAGGCAGAGCTGTCGCTGTAGCTCCCCGAATAGATAAAACAACAGAGTCCATGCTACTATGAAAAATGATCTGAAGTAAGAGAGTTTCAATAAAAGATTGAACAACTTTTATATGTTAATACGCGAAAGCGTGTTGAATGGCATAAAATGGTTGGTCACTCGGGCACCCACCCCTTGGGGTGATTGGTCCAGTTCTGAGACATCCGTTTCTGGATGTTTTTCTGGTTAAAACCAAAACGGTCCTTGAGAAGTAGTTGCAGGTGCAAAAATTTACAAAACTATAACATTGTTTTAAATTCTTCATGTGGGAAAGAGAACTTTCACAAAGTGCTGCAAGGGCTAAAGAAATTCTCTGCCTGAGGCCTTTTTCATATCCATACAGAGCCACAGGCGGGGAAAAAACAGGTGCAGAACCTTCCATGGGCAATGTGGGGGTGAAAAAGGGAAAGGATGGGCAGAATTGTGGAATAATTTGGGTCGGAGTGACCTTAAGGCAGGGACATTTCCACTGTCCCAGGGTGCTCCAAGCCCCGTCCCGCCTGGCCAAATTCACCTCATGGAGGCCGAGGGTTGGATCCACTCAGGTGAGGCCTCACCTGCAGAGCTGCCCCAGCCCCGGGGTCCCAACGTGGGAAGGACGTGGAGGTGTTGGAAAGAGTCCAGAGGAGGCTCCAGGATGATCAGAGGGATGGAGCAGCTCTGCTGGGAGGAAATCCTGGAAGATTTGGGGTTGTTCACCCCGGACAAGAGAAGCTTTGGGGTGGCCTCATTGTGGCCTTCCATGATTAACTGTAGGGCCTACAAGAGGAGGAGAGACTTTGGCAAGCCCCTGGAGGGACAGGAGAAGGGGAGATGGCTTCAAGATGGTAGAAAGTAGGTTTAGATGGGATATTGGGATGGAATTCCTCCCTGTGATGAGGGTGAGGGGCTGGGATGGAATTCCCAGAGAAGCTGTGGCTGCCCCTGGATCCCTGGAAGTGTCCAAGGCCAGGCTGGAGCAGCCTGGGACAGTGGGAGGTGTCCCTGCCCATGGCAGTGGGTTTGGAANGTGGAGTCCCTGCCCATGGCAGTGGGTTTGGAACTGGATGATCTTTGAAATCCCTTCCAATCCAGGCCATTCCGTGACCCTGGGCCTCCACACACCCCTTTTACTCTGAGAACGGAGCGGGTTTGGAACTGGATGACCTTTAAAATCCTTTCCAATCCAGGCCATTCCATGACTTTGGGCCTACAAACACCCCTTTAACTCTTAGAACGGAGCGGGTTTGGAACTGGGTGACCTTTAAAATCCCTTCCAATCCAGGCCATTCCATGACTTTGGGCCTACAAACACCCCTTTAACTCTGAGAACGGAGAGGGTTTGGAACTGGATGATCTTTAAAATTCCTTCCAATCCAGGCCATTTCGTGACTCTGGGCCTACAAACACCCCTTTAACTCTGAGAACGGGGCCCTCGTGCATGGCCAGCAGAGCCCAGGTGGATTCCAGCCAGCGGAGAATTGTGCTCAGCCCCACGTAGGAGCAGGCAGAATTCCCTGTCCCTTGGGAAGAGGGAGCCAGCCCTCACGTAGGACCAGGATAAACAATACCAGGAGCAACACCTGCAAAGAAAAAAAAAAAGGCTCCTTAATTCACAATGATCTGCTTTGTCACTCGTGCCGTGGAGAACATTAAACAGCTCGGACGTGTGCACACAATTACACAACAGGGGCCACGGCCAGAAATGGGGCTGCAGGTGTGTTCTGAGGAGAATTAACCTTCAAAAAATCACTTTAATCGAGTTAAGAACTTACGAGAAGTTCGTGGCTCTTGAGAAATCCATGGCAAGGTCCCGTGCCTTCAATTAACTCCCTGCAGCCTGCAGTGGCTTGGAGCTGCATGGCCTCCATCACCCTGGGGCAGGATAATTAAGCAAAATGCAGCTAACGAAGGGGGAAGATGAAGTAACTGATTTTTGGCCATACATTTCAAAGAAAGGGGAAGGAAGGAAGGAAGGCACGCAAATAACACCAAATATGTCTGTGATCTTCTCAGGGCAAAAAGTGCTGCTGAGACGTAAAATATTTGTGATGAGGTTTCATTAGTCAGGCTCAGATGACAGAACGTGACCTGATTGAATACACAGCAAAAACAACTCAGCTGGTGCTCACTGAGGTAATTTCAATCACCATTTCAGTGAGAAAAAAATTATATTTACTTTATATTAAATCCTGGTAGGACAAACAGAGCCGTGCTGCACTTAAGCTGAGGAGCAGGTAATGAACAGCTGGAAGGGAGGAACTTTTGCAAACACTCAGGTCTAAAGCAACCACTGAATAATTTCCTTCAACAAAATCCCAGAAAGTAAAATATTGAGGGCCGGTAGTTGAGGAAAAGGAGGATAATTCACTTTGGGAATGTGTGAGACAACAGAGGCAAGCACAAAGAAAAGCTTTATGTGAAGAGGAGGTTTTAAAGAGGAACGGAGCTTATCCAAGAGCTGATCCAAGGTCCTGGAAGGCCGTAGAAAGTGTTCTGTTGGCTCCAGTGGGTTTTGGATCACTCTGGAAGTGGAGAGGAAGGGATGGGGCTGGCAGGGAGAGGCAGGTTGCGGGGACACTGGAATGCAGCTGGCAGTTCTGGAGGAAGCCAAGGGGAGCGAAGGGCTGGGACACAGAGGTGAAGGTGTGTGCTTTTATTTGTATTCCCGAGAAAAGGATCCTGCAGAAGGGTTTGGGATGGAGCCTGGGAGAAGGAAATGGAGGCAGGAGGAAGGCAGGTGACTGAGCAGTGAGCAACAGAGCCGTGGTTGGCTGTGCAATCCCACATCCCTTCCCTTGCTCCCAGAGGAACAGGATGTGGTGCTGGGGCAGAGCTGCTGAGCTGTGCCGCGGTGGGATGGGGGAGCAGGAGGGAGCAGAACCGAGAACAAACCAGGAACAGAACCAAGAACAGAACCAGGAGCAGAACCAGGAATAGAACCAGGCACAAACCAGGAACAGAACCAAGAACAGAACCAGGAGCAGAACCAGGAGCAGAACTGAGAACAAACCAGGAACAGAACCAGGAATAGAACCACAAACAGAACCAGGAATAGAACCAGGAGCAGAACCAGGAGCAGAACCGAGAACAAACCAGGAACAGAACCAAGAATAGAACCAGGAACAGAACGAGGAGCAGAACCAGGAACAGAACCAGGAACAGAACGAGGAGCAGAACCAGGAACAGAACCAGGAATAGAACCAGGAATAGAACCAAGAATAGAACCAGCAACAGAACCAGCAACAGAACCAGAAACAGAACCAGGAACAAACCAGGAATAAACCAGGAACAGAACCAGAAACAGAATCACGAACAGAACCAGGCACAGAACCAGGCACAAATCAGGAACAGAATCAGGAACAAACCAGGAACAAACCAGCAACAAACCAGGAACAGAACCAGGCACAATCCGGGCCCTCAGCTGCCTCATCTCTGTCTCAGGGGTTCAGGGGTAGCTGAATATGGATCTGTTGGAGTTTGTTGACTGCTGAAAATCCCTGTTTGGTGCTTTAGTACTTTACAATCCTGGTTCAGCATGAATTTTAGGACAGGGAAGAAGCAGAAAAGTGATTCAAGCCCGGATTTTTCCTGAACTCTGCCAAGTGCTTCCCATACAACTCTCCTTTTACCGTCAATCCAGGCAGGACTTGTGCAGATCCTCAGTGAGGGGTGAAATTCACCCTTTGCTGCTTCTTTCTTTTAATTGATCAGAGACGACCTGGCTTAAAACCACCAATATTCAGTTATTAAGAATTGAAACAAACTCGCCATCCAATTTTACCCCCCCGTGAACGTGAAAACCGCTCACTTGGACTTTGCCCAATTGTTTAGGGGCTTCAAAGAATCCCGAGCCAGCTGAGACCTCAGGAGCACCTCCGTGAGCACCTCCAGGGGAAGAAGCCACGATCAGATTATCCCGGGATCGCTGAAGCGAGGGCAGGAACATCAAATGCTTCTCCAGGCACCGAAGGAAATTACATCCCCTTCCCTTTCAAGTGTCCCCGAGACCTTCATCCCTTCACATTCCCTTCTTCCTGGCAGCTCTTTGTCGGGATGGAACTCTCCCTTCCATCCTGCTGGAGAGCACAGCTTATTAAGAGCTTATTAACTCTGGAGATGGAGGGGTCACACATCATTTTCAAGTGCGTCACGCAGAGAGAATGAGCTGAGATCAATGCTTGGACAGCAGCCACTTGTTTTTTAAACCATTTGTTCACAGTTATTGCTCTTAATTCTTTATTTTTTTGTGATGCAGTCCAAGAACGCCCAGCTTGTTTTTATTCATAGAGCATTTAAAATGCTGAATTGTCCACCTTTTATCCCTACAGAATTTAAAAGGCACCAATCTAAATTTAATGACACAGCTCCTGTCTGATTTTGAGCAGCTCAGATGAGCACCTGGGCAGGGATTTGCCCAAATCCTTCACGAATTCTTTCCCTGGAGGCCTCTTTCCTAACCTGGGATGGCAACACGAGTTGAAATATTTGACTGAAGTGTCCCAAACAAGCAGCTGCCAAAAATTGTTATCAATTAGCACCATCCCACACTTAATAAAAGCTCAAACCCATCTGTTTGCAGCTCCCAATCTGTCCCAGCACGTCTGGAGATCCAGCAGAAATCTAAGGGGAACGTTTGGCTTAAAAATGTTCAAAAAATCAGAACTTTTCGACAGAGAAACAGTTATTTAATAACGTTTATATGAGAAGGGTAATGACAGTAAAATTCTTCTGTGGATATAATTCCCCTGGAGATTTATACAGATATATTTACTCATTTATAAATTAACACCCATAATGAATATATATATTGCTGTCTACTCATTTATAAATTAACACCAATAATGAATATGTATTTTACTGTGTCATGTGTATTGCTGACACTGCCATATATAAATATAAATTTATATCCAGATGATCCATTCCAGTTCTCTGGACTCTGTAACCCCTATTTTAACCCATGAGAAGCTCAAGTCCTCTCAAGCAGTTCTGTATTGACACTTGTGGCCGGAGAAGGTTTATTCCTGCTGTATTACAGCTGCCTGAGTCAGTGGGGTGCTTTTCTGGCAGAGATTTTTGGAATATGATTGGCCAGACCTCACCTGGATCGTTCCCTGCTCTGCCTCCTTTATTTAATCGCCCGAGCCCGAAGCAAACATTACTAACAGGGATGATGGGGCAGCGAAGGCTCGGCTCAGTGTTTGTTCTCTCAGTGATTCACTGGTCCAGATTCGGGGGTAAATACCCAGCATTGTGGTGAAGCACAACTTCCCCCCAGCCCTGCTGACCTGTTTTACCCCAAACTTCCTGAGAACTCTCCTTCCTTGACATTCCACCGGTTAAATTCAGCTTTTTCCCAGATTTTATCAGCCAGACCATAAATAGATAGAATTGGGATCACCCCAACCATTCTATAATTCAACAACAACTCCAACCTCCATACTCGTTAATTTATTGCCCTAACTCAGTTTCTTTTTGCCATTTTTAGGGAAGCCAACCCAAAGCAGCCAGGATCCCTATCTCGACGCTCGTTGGGGGCACGAAGCGAGCAGCAGGAACTTCTCCTGCTGTAACACTCTGTGACTTGGTGTTGTGCAACACCTTTAGCAAACACTTCCTCCTGCAGGAGCAGGAATAAAGCTGAACCCGGCCCTGCCTCTCACTCAGAGCCCAGAGGAGCTCCAGGGCAGGGCCACGCTGGGAACGTCCCATTCCCATCCCACGGAGCCCTGGGGCACCCCAGCACAACCCCGAAGATGAAAATCCTCCTCATTTCTGCTCTTCTGCTGCATTTCTTCCAACAAGGTACTGCGCTTTTTGTTTTAGTCCTTTATGAGTTTTGCTATGGATAACTCGGTGGGAATTTGTAATTATTAACTGGGAGATAATAGGGAGGAACGGGGAGTTGAAGCCGTTGGAAAATGGAGTTAGGGATATTTGGGATTTTGCTCTTTGTGCTCAAAGCGATTCTCTGTTATTCTTTAGTTAGAGCAGCATTTACTTGTTTGAAAATAAATTGCAATAAATTGCCTAAAGACCCACAACTGGTTGGTTTTGTTAACCACTTAAGCAATACTTACCCTGCAAGAGAGAGGCCAATTTAGCCAATTACACCAATTTATCAGCATTTTGGCCATAAAGTAACAGATTTCTGTAGGAATTCAATTACAACATTACCTGATTTAAAATACTGAACACTCTTTATTTAGCTGCCTGATACTTCAGGTTATATCCAGGTGATTTCACCTGAGCAGACCCCACTTTTTTTCCCTCACACACACAATTTCTTTCAATTCCTGTCAACAGGGATCGGAGTTTTTCAGGGCTTGGCCTGCACAAACGCGCACAGGATTTATATCCATAATTAAACATTCTATTAGCATTCAGGCACATATCTATAATTCGGGGTTTTTTTGTAAGAATATCTGAAAACGTGAACATTTTTAAGGTGTTATCTTTTTTTTCCTCAACAAAACCACGACTTCATTGTCAACAAAATCCTCCTTAATGATTTTCGTGCTTGGAAAAGCACACAATTATTTGTTCCTTATTACAAGTTGTTGTACGAGGCCTGAGGAATTTCTTTCTTCCTCCAATCTCAAGACAGAGCCTGAAGGCAGCAAAGACAATGCACTGATTAAAAAAACTCCCTCGAAGAAAAGATTCATCCCAAACAAAACCAACCAGTTTTCCTCGAAATTCTGTCTGGATCAGACAGCAGGGAAGGGATGAGTTTAGTCCTGACTCTCCCTTTAAACCTCGCCTTAACTTGAACTCTCTGGGCTGGACTTGCACAAAGGGTGTGGAGAGATAAAATTGGGATCTCTGTTCCAAGAGACCTGAAATATTCCTGGGATTGTTACATAAGGACACACTTGAGGCCTGGAAAGCAGCAGATTTTTTGGGAAATAAAGATAATTAGCTGCTTAAAAAAATATAAAACCCCACTGTGAATGGCAGTAGTAAAGTTACACGTGGTAGCTGCTCCCAGCACGTGTTTGGTGTAACAACTCAGCTGACACAAGATCCCTCTGCACCATTAAATCAACATCTTTATCAAGATACAACCGGGTTTGCTCTGCAATTACTTTTGGAAAGGGTTGAATGGAATAAATCAGCGATAAAAGAATGGATTGGTTTGTTTTATGGCGACAATTTGCACGAGGATGTGCTCTGCTGCTCCAGAGAGGGAAAATTACAGTAATTGGAGGCCTCACTCCTGGAAAAACCTGGCCCTGGGGCAGGAATTACCGTGGGAGGTGCTCTGGGCCTTTGGTTTTGTTGGCTTTCTGGGCAGTTTAGGGTATTTTGTTGTTCTTGGTTTATTTTTCAAACATAGGTCCTCAAGATTTCACAAATTCAGATGAAATTCTCTTTTGTAGGAGATTAAAGAGCTCGGGGTTTGCCTTGGTGGGAACCAACACATCCCTTGTAGGACCCTGTTTTCCCAAAAACCTGGCCGCCAGCTGCCAGAATGAACTCCAGGGTGCTGCCCACCCCAAATTAACTTTGCTCTGGATTTGCTGAGGTTCAGAGCAGAAAACAGGAAGAAATTCTTTTTATCAGCCCTGCATTTCCTCACCCAGATCTTTACAGCCACTGCAGACCTTCTGAGACCACTCAAAAGGGTTCTGGGACTTAAGGAACCTCCTGGATTCCTTCCACCTTCCAGATTTTCCAAATTTCCTGCCTATCTCCCATTATTTTACCTGGCCACGTCCAAACACCTTCTCCCACCCTTCTGCTGTCCCTCCCTCAACCCAGTCCAAGAGGTAAAAGTTATAATTATTTATTACCACCCTCTTTTACGATTCTGCCACAATTATTTACGTGCCAGAGCTTTCCAAAGCAGGAATCTTGCTGCAAACCTCAGCTCTGTGTGGGTTTGTTTGCAGATGCAGAGGCAGTCTGGGCCTGCCTGTCACGTGAGAAGGTTTGGAGATCGCTCATTCCACAAACCCAAATCAATTAATTAGTGTCACTGGAAAATGCAGAGGGAAAGGCTGCACTGGCACGGCTGGGCTGGCCTGTTGGGACTCGAACTGCTCAGAGCTGGGGGCAGAAACCCAAAGGGAATTGCAGGAAATGTTTGGACACCTGGAAGTAGCCAGGGAAAGCAATTCCTCCAAAATCCGGGATGTGAAAACCGCCGGGGTTGGGTCATGCCGTGGAGGCGAAGCAGGGGAGCACAAGGTGCTGCAAGAACCTGAAAGAATCACCTGGCCAGCCATGAAATTGGATGTTTAATAAATTAAAATTGTGTTTTCATCAAGCCCCATCTGTTTCTCCCCAGGGAGCAGCAGAGGGAAGTTCCCTGGAGCTGAGCAATATGAGATCGTTTATCCGCGGAAATTGCACGCGCTGCACAGGAGAGGTGTGGGAACGAGCTCAGAGGTAGGAAAGGAGATCATTTCTTGGGTGTTTTTGGGAGGTGGGGAAGGTTCTCTGGAATTAAAACACCCTTGGGTTTCAAGGGTAAGAGAATTTGGACAAATATTTGCTCTTCCAAAAGAAAAAACCTGGAGAAGTGATGCCGTGTTTGGTGAAGAGGAGCTGAGGTGTGCTCAGCAATACTTACCCTGTGAGAGGCCAATTTAGCCAATTACACCAATTTATCAGCATTTTGGCCATAAAGTAACAGATTTCTGTAGGAATTCAATTACAACATTACCTGATTTAAGATATTGAACACTCTTTATTTAGCTGCCTGATACTTCAGGTTATATCCAGGTGATTTCACCTGAGCAGACCCCACTTTTTTTCCCTCACACACACAATTTCTTTCAATTCCTGTCAACAGGGAATGGAGTTTTTCAGGGCTTGTCCTGCACAAACACGCACAGGATTTATATCCACAATTAAACATTTAATCAGCATTCAGGCACAAGTCTATAATTTGGGTTTTTTTGTACAGAATATCTGAAAATGTGCACATTTTTAAGGTGTTATCTTCTATCTATCTAAGTGTGCAGAGAACCCCTCAGGCCATCCGTGGCTCTGCTGAGCTTTGGATCTCTGCAAAGATGTGGGGTTTGATACTGCTCAGGTTTTTCATAACCTGTGGCCACTTTAATTTGCATTAAATTGAACCAATAATTAAAACCAACCATGGTTTATGCACTTCCAGAGGGTGGTTTGGAAGTGTTTGAACCTAAACACCCCCTCAGCACTTCCCAAGCACGCAGGATTTGTGCTTAGGGAGGTAGAAATGACTTTACAAAGTCGAATTTGCTGCTCTAATTAAAACCCCTGGAGCAGAGTGACCTCCTGCTTATTCTGCTCCTGCCAGAATCCTTGTTTTTGATGGGAAGAGGAGGAAAAGAACACGGCTGGCATTCCAATAACACCACTGGTTGAGGCCAGGAGCTGCAGCAGAGCAAATTCTGACACTTCAATCTGTTTGCAGAGCAAATACGAGGACACGCTGAAGTACGGGATCAAAGCCAACGGGGAGGAAGTGGTGCTGCAGCTACGGAAAAATCGGTGGGTTCAGCTCAGCTCTTCCCTGATTCCTCACTGTGAACCACTGCAGGGTGTTCAGGATGCCAAAAATCAGGGATTAGAGCCCTGTAAAACAGAAGTGTTTTGGTAAGGTGTTCAGGATGCCAAAAAGCAGGGATTAGAGCTCTGTAAAACAGAAGTGTTTTGGTAAATGCAACATTTCGATGGCAAGGAAAGAAGAGAGGAGAGAAGGAATCCTCTGGCAGTGTTTTGGGAATGTGGAATAAGGGCTGGGGATGAGACGTTGCCTTGATGGAGGGACTTCCCATCCTGCTACCTCTGCTCCCCCATTTCTGTCCTAAATGGCTGAATCCACTGAATATTTGATGGTTTTTTATTATTTAACAAGTTTTCTGTGACCGTGAGGAGTCTGTGGGTTACAGAATTGTAGCCTGGAGAGACAGGACAAGAGGGATGGTTTTAAACTGAGACAGAGGGTTTAAATTAGGGATTAGGAAGAAATTCCTGCCTGGGAGGGTGGGGAGGGGCTGGGATGGAATTCCCAGAGGAGCTGTGGCTGCCCCTGGATCCCTGGAAGTGCCCAAGGCCAGGTTGGAGCAGCCTGGAACAGTGAAAGATGTCCCTGGGGGTGGAACTGGGTGATCCTTCAGGTCCCTTCCCACCCAAACCATTCCATGATTTTAGCTCAGACTCGATGATCTTGGAGGTGTTTTCAAGCTTTAATAAATTCGTGGTTCTTTATTTAAATATCTCTAGATTATAGATAGATAATAGATAGATAGATAGATAGATAGAGTGATAAATTGATATAGATATTATAGAAAGATTGATTGATAAATTGATACAGATATTTACCTTAGCACAGCTTCTTTTGAAACTGGAGTTTAATATATAATATTAAGTTTAATATATAATATACAATATAAGTTTATAATGCCAAATATAACCTGGCATTGACAAAAATCTTCCTGGAAATTGGAAGTCTGGCTCCAGCAGAGCATTTCCCACACGTTCCAAGTCTGGGTTAATGGGTGCTGCTCCAGAGGCTGTGCAAATACAGTAGTACCACAATCAATTCATGTTAAATATAGACTGCAATGAACTGCTTGCCCCTGCTTTAATCTAATCTAAATATTTGGGCTGGGGAGAGGGAAATGGCCTTGCACTAAATCCTATTCTTTGCAGAGAAATGGGATGCTGGCAGTGGGAGGGAGCTGCCCAAACAGGAGTCACTGCAGATGTGCTGCTTTTAGGAAGATGTAAAAAGAAAATCAATGTGTAATTATACATTTGCATCCAGATCTGCCAGGAGATGAGCTCATCCCAGTGAAATCAGCAGGCTTTAATTGCTTTCTCCTTTTAGAAAAGTCAGTTTGTTTGAGTAAGGATCATGAGCAAGCAGAAATCCCCTCCCTGCAGCTTTTGCTTCCCGAGTTTCTCCGATACTAAGAATAACCTGAGTAATTGTTTGAATTCCCCACATACTCCGTGTGCTGTGTCATCTCCTCCTTTCTGCATGGCAACAATTTCCTTGGAATAATGACTGCCCTTGGCTCCTCACAGGGATCTCCTGGCCGGGGATTATTCTGAAACTCTTTATTCTGCCGACGGCCGACAAATCACAACAACTCCTGGGATCAAGGTAATGCAGGAAGGGTTTTCTCCTTTTAATTTCACTCTTGAGGTCCACATGACATCCATGGATCCATGAAATTATGGGAGATGTGAGACAGAAAGGGAGGATTGAAATGCAGGAAGGGTTTTCTCCTTTTAATTTCACTCTTGAGGTCCACATGACATCCATGGATCCATGAAATAATGGGAGATGTGAGACAGAAAGGGAGGATTGAAATGCAGGAAGGGTTTTACCCTTTTAATTCCACTCTTGAGGTCCACATGACATCCATGGATCCATGAAATTATGGGAGATGTGAGACAGAAAGGGAGGATTGAAATGCNCGACAAATCACAACAACTCCTGGGATCAAGGTAATGCAGGAAGGGTTTTCTCCTTTTAATTTCACTCTTGAGGTCCACATGACATCCATGGATCCATGAAATAACGGGAGATGTGAGACAGAAAGGGAGGATTGAAATGCAGGAAGGGTTTTACCCTTTTAATTCCACTCTTGAGGTCCACATGACATCCATGGATCCATGAAATTATGGGAGATGTGAGACAGAAAGGGAGGATTGAAATCCAGGTTCTAAGCCATTTAGGGTGGCCCTGAAGGAATGGGGAAGTTGGGATTTATCCCTTGTGCCTGTTGGGAATCAGCCCCAGGGTTTGGCTTCCAGGAAGGCACCACCTCAGCGGCTCGTGAACAATTTCTGGGTCGAATTCCAGCCTTTTGTTGGTGCCAGGACCATCCCAAAGATTTCAGCCTCCCAGCTTTGCCCTCCAGACTTTGCTCCTCCTGCCCAGCCCCGTGATTTGATTTCCTCCCTGACCCCAGGGAGATGCTGGAGCCCGATAAGATCCCATTTCCTCCCGATCACGTTTCCAGCCACGCTCGCAGCACCTGAGCCCAGCTGCCTCCTCTGAGCCCTGACAAATCAATTCTGCACCTCCAGACAAAAAGAATTCACTGCAGAAGGGATTTTTTAATTTACTGTGCGCTGATCTTCCCCAAAGCTCCCACCTGGAGTTCTCCTCCAAGCTCGTGAGATGTGTTTTAACAACACAATCTGGAATTCAAAGCCTAATTTTCCTTGTTAGGAGCAATTAGGAGGATTCTGAATGAAATAAATGGGCATAAATAGCTCTGGGGTGGTTATTTTTTGGGTTTTTTTTTCCGATTGCTGTAATTATTTTCACTCCCTGAGTAGATCTTGTGAAAAACCTGGATAAAGAAAAACTCAAAGAGGCCAACCTGTGCTGAACGGGGAATTCCTGCACTATGGATGTTGGATTATGATGGGGAGTTTTTCCTCTTGTATCCCCAAAGGATGGAGATAAATCCTCCCCTTTTCCCCAGTAACTTGCCCTTTGTGGATGTTTTTTCCCTGTCACAAAGCTGACACTTTGTGGTGGAAGGAAGACAAATAAATGGCAAAGTGAAACCAAAAATCCACGAGAAAACAAAAGGCACAAGGCAAGAGGGTTTGGATACAAATTCTTAAGAACTCCATTCTTAAACGCTGTGGGTAAAATTTTCCACAATCCGTCAGTGACTTTGAAGTCTCTTTGAACACAGAAATAGAAACATTAAATCTTTAAGCCAATTAAGCCCCCAAACCATTTCCTCATTATAACAATGTAATACCTGTATTTTAATCTCATTGGAATTAATGCATTTAATTGTTGGGTAATTAAAGAGCCTTTCCTTGAAATCTGAGCACAAGGAAACCGTTTGGTGTGGACTTTAACTGAGCAGAGCACAGCAGAGTGTGCTTAATTTGGAGCAGGGAGTGGGAATATTCTTATTTTTCTGAGCTGTGCATTGACCAGAGCCCAGAATTATTGGATTTGCCATGATTTGGATCACTCCACGTTGAAGAATAAAAACAATGGATCCACGTCAGACATGGAAATGATCACCAACTTTTAAAATTCATTTTAAGAATTTCCTAATGGGAGACTGCCTCAAGTAGTGCCATTTATTGTAATTTGTAGATAGTTTAATTTATTTTGTGAAATCCCTGGATCCAGCTGGGTCCATGGACACAGCCCAACCTGACACTGGATTTTTTCCACCCAGGATCACTGTTACTATGGAGGCCACGTGGAGGGTGATGCTGAGTCTGCAGCAAGCATCAGCACCTGTGAGGGACTGAGGTGAGGAGGGCAGAACGAGCAGGTTTTGGGATAAATGTTCCAACAGAAAAGAATCAGGATGGAAAGAAGTAATGGGATCTTTTGTTCAGGCTTTGGAAACTTGTTTCCCAGAGAAAACCAGAGGGAGAAGGGAGAAAAATAGTTATTCCTGGTGCCTTTCAATATTTCAGCTTTTCACCTCAAGTCAGGGTGAAAATTTCTTTGAATTCCCCACTGGAACAAAATCCATTTTTCAACCACTTCCGTCAGCACAACCCCCCAAAATTTAAATCAAATTAATTCCCGACCCAGCTTCTTTTTGACTGAGAGCACCCAAATCTTCCAATTGACTCAGCAATAATTAATCAATTTCTGCTTCTAAAGCGTTTCACGCTGCCTCAGGAATATTCCAAGGGTCTACAAGCTCGGGATAAATGCTCCCTTGATCCAAAACCTCACATTCCAACCCGTTTTTTAGTGGCTATTTTGAGACCCGTGGCCAGAAGTTCCTCATCGAGCCCCTGGGAGCCTCGGCCAGCGATGAGCACGTGGTTTATAAATACGAGGCGCTGAAACAAGAGCCCATCAAAACCTGTGGGCTGCTCAACAACTCCTGGGAGCAGGACTCCAGCGACCCCACCAACAGCATCTTCAAATCCAGCAACAACCCAGAGGTAAGGATGTGGCTATCCCATCAAAAAAAGGGAATTTGGGGCCACAGGAAAAGTCTAAACAGCACAAATCCCAATTTTTCTGTTTGCACCTCCACAAAGGACTGGTTAAACACAGGAAAGTGGGGTCAGATCTTAAAAATCAGAGGAAATCTTCCAGATCTGAGATTTCAAAGTCAGCAGCTGAGTTAAACCCTCCTGCCTTTACTGACAGGTGCCCATTGCACCTTTAACCCCTAAATACTCATTAATATCTATTTTACCTTCCATATGTGAATAAAATTTAAATATCCAGCCTACTTCTCATCATTTAAATCCAAACCAGTCCCATTCTGAGAGAGAAATCTCCTCAATAATTAATAAACACCTTTGAAATTGCAGAGTTTGGGATTGGAAAAGCTCTTAAAAGTCATTTAAAATCAATGATTCCTTTAGATGAAAGCCTACCTGGAAGCAAGGAAGTACCTGGAGCTCTACATCGTTGCAGACAATGCTCTGGTGAGTTTTGGAATTATTATTCCGTGTTTGATCAGCTCCAGAGGAGCTTCCCAGGGTATCCCAACTCATATTCCTGGGCTCCTGCAACAGCCACGAGGTTCCACTGAGACTGGCTGGGAAAAGGGGTTCCTGAAGGGGATTGATTTTGGAATTCCCACCTGGAGATGACAAGGATTCAGGAAAGACCTTGCAGGGCTTGTGCTGTGGGAATATCCTGATTTGGAAGGGAATATCCTGAATTCAAAGGGAATATCCTGAACTGGAAGGGAATATCCTAAATTCAAAGGGAATATCCTGAATTCAAAGGAAATATCCTGAGTTGGAAGGGAATATCTTGAATTCAAAGGGATTATCCTGAATTCAAAGGGAATATCTTGAGTTGGAAGGGAATATCCTGAAATAGAAGGGATTATCCTGAATTCAAAGGGAATATCCTGAATTCGAAGGGAATATCCTGAATTTGAAGGGAATATCCTGATTTGGAAGGGACCCACAAACATCACTCCTTCTGTGCACCCAACACAGAAATTCCCATTTTGGAAGGGGCTGATATTGAAACCCAACATCTGATAAAATCCTACATCAAACAGATAATTTTTTATATAAAGTCTGATTTTTTATACATGGTGTGGTTTGCAAACCAATCTTCTGTGGGATATTTATTTCCTGATAAATCCCCTTTTCCCTCTCCTTTTCCTGACAAGCTGTATTTGCCTTTTCAGTACAAGAAATACGATGAAGATGTTAAAAAGATAAGACAAAGGATTTTTGGAATAGTCAACTACATCAACGTGGTGAGAGCAAACAACTGACACTGAAATCCAAGTGTTTTATAATTTCTTTCTATTGAAAACCATCAAAATCCAAATGATTTATAATTTTTTTCTGTTGAAAACCATCAAAATCCAAGTGATCTATAATTTTTTCTATCTAAAAGCCATTGAAATTCAAGCAATTTCTGAAGTTTTTTCTATTGAAAACCATTGAAATTCAAGTGATTTCTAAACTCTTTGTATTTTAAACATCGTAAATTTTCATTTTTACATGTAGGAATGAATGAAAACTCAACTTCATTGAATTTGGGAAGCAAATTTACCAAATCTGTCCATATTCTCCTGTTCTTTGCCTTCAGAGATGAGATTTTTAATAAGAATTATTTCTACTCCTACTTTAATTATTTATACTAATTCTTTTATTATTTCTACCAAAACTTTAAGATATTTCCTACTCACTTGCCAAGCGAATGATTGATTCAAAACCAATAAATTGATTCTCGATTTCTTTTGCAAATTTCTTCCAAAATTGCCGGAATTTCCAAGTATTTTAACCCCCTTTTAAAGCTGCTTTAAATGAAATGGGAAATCAGATTTCATGGTTTATTGGGGGAGCTTTTTTTTTGGGAATTCAAAGCTTGGAAAAGCTTTGTTAGGTCTGGAGTGGATACTGGAAGTGGAAAAGCGACGGAAGCAAGGGCGAAGCTTTGTTTAATTATGATCAAATTTCAATTACACGCTATTAATTTTTAATTGATTACTTTTTAATTGGTTAATTTTTAATTAATTCTCTGCTGCAGGTTTATAAAGCCATCAACACCTTCGTGGCTCTGGTTGGCCTGGAGGTGTGGACAGATGAGGACAAGCGTCCCCTGAGCAGGAACGCCGGCTTCACGCTGGACGCGCTCTCCAAGTGGCGCACGACGGAGCTGCTCAAGAGGAAAAGGAACGACAACGCCCAGCTCATCACGTGGGTGCCTCTCCTTTCCTTTCCTTTCCTTTCCTTTCCTTTCCTTTCCTTTCCTTTCCTTTCCTTTCCT
>VWZT01000309.1:0-22133 GCA_013397055.1 Pachycephala philippinensis
TATGTTGTAACCTAGGACAATGCACTTCCAGTTTCTCATCAGAAGATATCAGAGCCCTATGAGAGACACTGGAACAAACTGTCATGTCCGAACAAGGAATGGATTCCTCAATTCTGATTTGAGGAAGGAGTCATCAGTCCCTCAAGCTGACCACCACTTAAAAGCTGAAGAACTAGGCAAGAGTTCAGGCAAAGTGAGAATGAGGGAGTAAACGCTTGGGAATGCTCCCTTATCCCTGTCTCTGGAACAACTGACTCTGAGATACCATTACTGATGATTGTCTCACTCCTGCATACAACTCTGAAGCACATTTAGAAATATAATGTCTATTTTTTCTACAGGCTTTATAAAGAAAAGTCTAATTGCCTTCAGCAACAAATTAAGCACTAGTGATGCTTTAGATGTACTTCCATAATAGCTCTAATTTGCCTAAATAGTGCAAATAGACTTAGCATACGTATTCAGTATTTTAGAATGTGGGGGTGATATTACCCTACATGTTTATTGTGGGATAAATGCTAATTACAAGGAGCTCCTATGGACCAGCAGATAGGATGTCTGGAGTCCATAGCAATCATACTCTAAGGTACTGGTATTTGCTAGTCATAGAATCATAGAATATACTGAGTTGGAAATGACCAACGAGGATCATTAAGTCTAGCTCCTGGGTCTGCACAGCACAACCCCAATCGGTAAAGACCGTTCCAGAGGCAATGACTACAACAGGGGCATCCCACCCTTAAGCATGTTTATAGACAGAAAGGACTTTTTATAGTACAGAAGTTGTGAAGAGGATGTTGATCCTGGCTCAAGCAGGAGGATGGCTCCTGGATGTCCCATTCAACCAGAATGATTCTGCAATTCTGATTATAATTTTTGTGTGAAGGAGGGTGGTAATGATTAATATTTGCTGCAACTTAAGCAGAAAGGAATTTTTCAGTAGGCTTCTATGCATGATAAAAAAGCATGTTATAAAAATATTTCTAACTGAAATTCTAGTGAGTTTTTCTTTAAATATTTCTGTTGTTAAAAGACTCCAGATATAGACAGCAATTGGAAACTGCTTCATTGAATTTTATATTTATCACTTGACTGTGATAGAAAATTAGTTTTTTTTCCCAAGAGTTGGTTCAGACTGTATACTTGGTAAAAGCAAAACTTTATGTATTGTCTGTATAAGTTCCTTTAAAACTGAACCAACTTAAACTTTCTTTTTAGTGAACAGCTGTTATTCCCCACTACACGTGGTGTATCAGTCCCTGAGAAACTCCTTATCCACTATAGCACAAAGTTCTGATCTGACACAAAATATGATTTTAGCTTACTACTAAGATGTGTTTTAAATGATCCACCTTTCAGTCTCAGGGAGAAGTAATCCTTGTTCTCATTTCAATGGTATTTAATGCTACTTACAATATACATTTTCACTGACTGTTGAAGTTCTAAAGCATCTGTGTAAAATAATTATAGCCTATGTGGTTTCTAAGTTCTGGAAGCATAAAATTTTAATATCTCATATTTAGGATATCTCAGGAGAAAGTGAATCAGAGAGATTTCACTGTTCTGCGGTGTAGGAGACATTGCTCATCTTAGCTCTGCTGAAGATGACAACCAGGCACCTTTCCCTGTGCACCCCAAGCCTGGATGGTGACAGGAGACGTAGAGCAACAGGGCAGAGGTGGCATTTCAGGTCAAGCTCACAAAGCTGGGGGGACACAGGTTAGAGGCTTTCCCTCAGAGAAGGAGACACATATGAGACAAGCCTTAGTGGCCAGAGAGCATGACCACAGCTGCAATAAGGAATCTGCTCCAAGCAGAGCAAAGAGTGACGTGAAACTGAGCTGTTAGAAACTATGGTGAGAAACTTGTGTGTCCTTCTAATGAGAAAATAAGAAAAAGGTCCTATCCTGGGGGTTAACTGAGACTATTTTATGTGTGAAGACTGATAATGTAACCTGCTAAGAGAGGCTTTCTTGTGATGCCCTTCACCATAACCTGACCTGACCTGAAAGTCCTGTAGCAGTTCTTGCATCCTAGTGTCTGAGAAAAAAATCACTTGGTCCATCATTATTTCAGCAGGACTTCAGAGAAACTTCAAACCTTACACTTGATAAACTTCCTTTTAAAATGAAATATATCTTTTTGCATTCCATATTTATGTGTTAAAGATTATATAAAGTTATATATTTAATTTCAATTTCAGTTTTGCCTAAATCTGTACTTATTTAGACTCTGTCCTTCCAAAGAGAAGACAATATAACAAAAGTAGAAGGAAGTTAGCAACGTTTTGCTTAGCATTTTTTGTCTCCAAGGAAACAATGCAGAAGTAAACTCTTCCATGACAATTTAAATAATCTGTCCTTCTCAGTAAGATACTGACATGCCTTAACAATTTTGATACAAGCCTATGTTATTTCACTGTCCCATCACTAACTAATAGACAATTCGCTTTCCAGGGCACAAGAAGAGTGAAATTTTCTCTGTTTTGATTTATGCTTTTACTACAGTATGGAAGCTTAATCTAACAGGATTTAGTACATGACCTGAGAAAAGGATTTCAAAGCAATTTTTTTCCTGTGAAATTTGATCAGACAGGCTGTCACTGAAAATTATGGCAATTACCAGTTTATGACAAGGCTGATAAACAAATTCTTGTGCAAAGTCATAAGAAAAGCCTCCATGACCTGACTCAAGTCCACATAATTAGAGAGATCTGCCTCAAAGTCTTATTTTAGGATGAACAATAAAAAGAAACTTAAAAATGAAGCTCAACAGTTTGGAGCAGTTTGAAAGTAAGGCCAAAAAGGAAACATTTTCGTCGAGGTTATTAAAAATAAATAGATGTTGCAGATGGTCATTAGGATTTCTTTAAATCTAGCAGAGAATTTAATGAGACACACAGGAAAAGTATTAAATAAATAAACTTATTTTTAGCATCTCAGCATTCAGAAGCATTTAAAATTATTCCCTCTGACTTTTCCCAGGTATGTAATTTCATAAAACTTGAGCCCCTCAGGAAACACTTCACATTTTCATTTATTCTGTAAATAAATGTACTGTTTTTCCTTTCTCCTGTGCCCAAAAGACTGTATCATTCAGTAGTTTGTTTTAGCCACTTAGGACATATAGTCATCTGGAAGCTTAAAACTTTGAAACTGCATTGTGAAGATAAAGCATAAAAATGAAAGTTCAACCTGAATGAAGATAAAAAGCCTAGACCATAGGGCCTCTCTCATCAAAGATGTCTTACAGAGACATTCTCTGAATATTCCACATTACAAATCTGTGCTTCCTAGCTAACAGTGCCATTAATGGATTGCACAGGAAGGCAAATTATTACCTTTCAGGTAAAGAAACCCAACAGCTGTCAGAGATGATATTTAAAGGTGTTTTTAAACCAGATGTCACTGTAAGAGCAAATAATATTTTCATTTCTTATACTCTGTTTATTTTTTCTGTAATGTTAAGTAAGGCAGATCGAAAATGCTCTATATTTTTTTCTCAAAGTGGAAAGCATATTTTTTTCTGTTTCTTCATGTTTTGTTTTTGTTCTTGGCTTTGGTTTTGTTTTTGGTTGGTTTTTGGTGGTTTGTTTTTTCTTTTTAAATGATGTTTATATTGATGTCCTTGTGGGATGGGAAGTAACACCTTTTTGCAATGGAACATATAAAAAAATACAATAATGGAGATATAGATTGTTTTCAGCTTGCCAAGCAGAATATGTTGTGGGGATAGAGCTGTTGTCTTGACCCCCAGCACTCAAAGGACCCTTAAGTTCAAATTGTCCATCTTTCCAGTTGCAGTTTTTATGGAATAGTGGCATAATGACACCTGAATTCCATGGTTAATTTTTAGATACTGTTCACTTCAACCACAAGAAGATTTGACAATCTAATACTATCTGCCTATTTATCTGAAGCTTTCTTGTGAAGTTCAAGTTTTTAGACACATTTCTAGAAAAATTGCAATGTTGGGTTTTGTTCTGTTTTTGTTTTCCCACAGGTTTGGTAGATTAGTACCTGTGTTAAATTGTATGTGCTGGTAGAAGCACACAGTTAGTGGAATCTCTCCCATTCACACAGGTGCAAGTTCTGTCTGGCTGACTGAAAAGCAGAACTCTGCTTTAGAACTATGGAAGAAAATATAGTAGGAATGATATCACTGCACATCTTACTTCAGAAGCTTCAGGGGAGCATTGTAACTTAGGTCCTGTGTAGATATCAAGGAAAGTAAAATTTAAAAAGTAATATCAACACTTAAATCATAGGAAATACTTTAAGGTTAAGAAGAGAAAAAAAAATTTCTCCCCCTGATTGTGGAAGTCCTACTATACAGCATGTCCTCACACCAGCAGAAATTTTTCTAGTCTTTAACAGGAGATAAAGAAATAAATCAGACAAAAACCCCCTGGGGTCTTCAAAGGAAGAATGAAATAACATCCCTTCCTCCCCTGGCATCTTGAAGCCAACTGTGTTGAATGAAAATTAAGTAATTAAAAATTAATAGTTTTTGATTCGGTTTGGTTTTTTTGCTATTTTCCATATACAGAAATTGTCTTTCCTGACTAAGTTTAATTCAGGTTACCTGGAGCACCATCTTGGGTCACAGCTACATCTTCAGCCTGTTCTGTGTGTAAATGAGATGAACCATTTTTATAATGGCCTTATGTTTGTTTCTATTCTTTTTCCCCTCTCTGTTGCAGCTTTTTCAGCCTGTCATCCCCTTATCATTTGTGTTTAACTACACCAGTGAGGTGAAGATTTCAACCTGTGAAGTCCAAACCTCCGTCAGTATTCCTTACTATAAGCCTGGGCTTAGTCTGTGCACCTCAGAGGTTGCATGTTAACATTTGACATGTAAAAAGACAGAGCTTCCATATTTCTGACTGGTTAATAAGATGTTTGAGTGCAATGCATGAAACAAATATGCAACCACTTTGGACTAGTGAGTCCAATGTATATGGCGTCTGTCATGTCTGAATCTCTGCTCTAGCCCTCATGACGCTGAGCTAGACTGAACTCTGACTAAAGTAGACATGGTACCCAAGGACATCCAGCTCAGTTTGCAAAACAAGCATGTTCACCACTTCACCTTCCACACAGTGGAGTTGGTATGGTCTGTGGTTCCCAGGTATCTCTAGTCCCTAATGGGCCTATTAGGATCACTGCCATTATACACACTAAGCTGCCTGGACTCTGTAAACCCCATGCTGATGGTCTAAGAAGCCTTATAGTGGTAAATGATACCTCAGAAAATGTGCAGGTAGGGTGACTGCCTTGGAAACGTGTTCATGGCAACCTTTCCATGTGGTTGGTAAGCATTTTCAGCTATGAATTTACCACGCATTTTTGATGTACAGCCAATTTTCTTCAGCTCTTTATTCGTCTCCGGTGGAGTACACTGCTGAATATGTATTTTTTCAAAGCCATGTCTTGACTAGAGTTACTGCCATTACACAGTAGAACTCCTTCCAAATCACAGACAAGACTACAAACAGCCCTGAGGAACAGGCAGTTGTGTCTCAAGGGAAATTAAAAAATCCTCCAGTCTTTTATTACCTATATTTAACCTATTTTATAGAGGGATTTTATACCATTAAGCACAGGGGAAATAGTGCTGCCAATATTTCAGACCCTTAGGCTTCCATCAGAAATGGGCTGCTGCAAAAACTGTATTTAAATGGCATTTAGATCATTATATCAATATCCCAAAATTGGCTGTCAGTGGAAGTCTGAGATTTTTCTCCTGAATAGGGAACCCCTCCATAGTTCATTAGCTTTTCTGTACTATATTGCAATAGATGCAAAAAATAAGCAAAAAGGCTATTAAATAATTTTAAGTTTCATGAAATGGATTGCATAATGTTAGGCTGCTGGTAAAGTTGTAAAATATATACATTCAATAGGCATTGAAAAGAAATTCTAATTATTTTGCTGGGCAAGAAGAAAGTCTTATATTTCAGAAGAGTTTTTCACCTATGGACAGCCTAGCTTATGAAATGAGAAAAAAACATTTCCAAGAACTACCTGACCTTTTTGAATTCCATGTGGGCAAAAACATTATGCTGGAGCCTTATGTACTTTTTGACCCAACAGCCATACCCACCAGAGCTGACGCCAGTAGAAAGCAGCTGGCAATTTGAAATTCATCCTGTTCTCTTCTGCCACACCTGAAAATGTACCCTCTTCAAAAGGCATCATGCTGGGAGGTGTGCAGAGGAGTTTCCGTGGCTGATTATCTACCTGCAAAGCCTCATCTGTTTATGAACTCACAAAGGAATGGGGACACAGCAAAAATGTACACGTCTACTGCCTTGTGCTTGCTATTTCTACCCCCTTAGTGACACAAAGAGAGATGTATGCAATGTCACACAGGTTATAAAAGTCGTCTGCTGACTTCACTTTTGTAGCACTTCCTAAAATGTGGGGTTGTTTCCTGCTAGCAATGATAATTTGGTGCCAATTTTGGTAATTAGATAATTTTTAAGTGCCTTAATAAAAGCATTCAGTAGTGTACATTAAGCTCCCGCACGCACAATGTCATTAATGCTTTGACTTTTCCCTCCCAAGGAAGCAGTAGGATGGGTAGCAAAATTAAGAATTAGTCACGTTGCTAGGAAGTAAGAGTTTTATACATGCAACATAATCTGTTCTGAATGTGGCTGCAGTATTTAATTGCAAGGTTTGCAAAAAGTTCTGAATGAAGACTAAAAAGAATTTTAAGGAGAAACAATATTCTAGACTTTGTGTTAAATGTCTAAATTAATTGACAAAGAAAACCTATCTATTTGCCAGACTTGATATAACATTCTTGACATTAAAAACTAATTTTTCATAAATTTACATTATATTACATGCCACTAATCTTTCTTACAGCCATGAACTTTTGTTCTCTCTTAATCACCATTTTCACAAGTAAACTTGTGAAGTCCCTATCATTTAGAAAAATAGCAATCAGTTGACTAAAGAACTATCACCCGAACGCCATTTTAGATATATTATTTTACAAATCTCCAACAAGTAGGCCTGAATATAAACCGTAGATCTGAACTTCGAATTCAGGACCTACATATCATCTTCCTTTAAGTAGGTGGAACACAAATAGTCTGTTCTAAAGTCTTATATAGATAAGTTTGGAGACTGGACTCATTGCAGTGTTCATCCCAGAAACATTACTGGACCCCTGGTCAGGGCTGGTTTTACTTGGTCTTCTTTTCTACTGCTTTCAGACTGTTTGTGCCATTTGCTGTGTGTGGCTGTGAGATGGAGCAATCTGGGTTGAGCAGAGAGATCAAAGTCCCTGGCCATTTCTCCCCTGCTGGATAAAGAGCACTGTGCTGCAAAGGAAGAACAGGCTTGCTTTGAGCATTGGTCTCATACTGCAGGTCATTGGTCTTCATCCAGCGGGGCACTCAAGCACTAAGCAATTAAAAAAAAGATTCTTCATGAAATCCTTATCGATTATAAAATATAGTTGCACATACAGTCCAAATACATCTGAATCTCCTAAAATCCCACAGCACATATTTTCCAGAACATCCTTCTTCTGGGTCCCTAGCTTACAGTAATTTTGTGGCTGATTGATCCTTCTGCAGCTCCTATTAAATTCTATCTGAAATGTTTCGCAGGTACAAAATTTCCCTATGCCTGTGAAATCCAGGCTGTAAAGGGTGTGATAATTTTTAAACATTCACTCCTAGTTGTATCCGTATCTCCATAGTCTAATTTACAGTTTTCAGTTTAAAGAATCACATCTTTGTTTTAATGCATAATTGATGTTTGAAGGCACTGTAAGCTTCAAGGTTTTGTGGCATCTAGATAAAACATGATTTCATATGCATGGGAAGCAAGCTGGCTTGTCTTTTTTTTATTGTTTTTATCACTTGCATTGATATCAAATAGACAGGAATGCAAAAGGCAGCCTCTAATTTGTCTGTGTGTACTAAACATAAAAAGAAGAAGAACATTTTTAAAATTCAGAGCAATTCTGTCAAAAGATTGCCATATGCAGGTACTTATTCCACTTCACTTCTTATTTGCATATGAAATCTTACCTGACAAGTCTCTGAGTGCAGAGTAAATTGGAAAAGTTAACCACTCTTTATCCATTACTTATGTGCTGCATACTCTAAAATTACTAAGTTTTCTTCATATACACTGTGCTAAGGTATAAAATTAGTATAGAAACTAGATATAGAATGGGTTTGGGCCTTTTTTTTATTTGCTAGAAATAAGAGCATAAAAACATTAGCAATGGTTTTCTTTATAATTGACCACTGGCATTTCAAAGTGTCAAGATATAAGCTGCAAAGGAGAGCTTTAGAACCCACCCTGAAGAGGAAAGAGAAATGATTATCTAAGTTAATTAACTCAGTTCTGTAATGGACTGGCTAGAGGTAATAGATATGAAGTAATAAGAAAATCTGGCAAAAGTTGAAAGGGGAAAATATTCAAGCTGATGTGAAATGACCACAGAGAGCTGATGACAGAGAATAAGTCAGACAGTAAGTAGGCAGCGTGATGTCTACAACTGCCACTAGATTTCCTGCTGAACAAAGTTGCACTGAAGAATTGTGGTATGACTTCTGTAGTATAAAGGAGGATACCTGATAGCATAAGGCAACATCTCATCATAGATATCATTGTGTATAGACTTTTTTTGAAGAATCTGCATTACCATCTCAGATGTATTTCCGCTTTGCAAATCCTGTACCTGAAGAGAATTTTTAAAGAAATTTCCTCCTGTTCAGAGCCATTTATTAATTACATCCTCTTACTCATTATTCACAGAATGGTAGAATTATAGGATGGTTTGATTTGTAGGGGAAATTTAAAGGTCCTCTATGATGACCCTGCAAGGAGGAGGGATGTCTTCAACAACATGAGGTTGTTCAGAACCCAAACCAACCTGACCTTGAATGTTTCCAGGGATGGGGCATCAACCACTTCTCAGGGCAACCTATGCCAATGTTTCACTATCCCCACTGTAAAAAATTTCTTCCTTATATCTAGTCTGAACTTATGCTCTTATAGATTAAACCTTAACACTTAATCCTTGTTCTATCAGGCCCCACTAAAAAGCTGTCCCCATCTTTCTTTGAAATTTTCTTTGAGTATTGAAAGGCCACAATAAGGTCTCCCTGGAGCCTTCTTTCCTTCAGGCTGAAGAACTCCAGCTCTTCCAGCCTTTCCTCGTAGGACAGGTGCTCCATTCCTGTGATCATTTTTGTGGCCCTCCTCTGGATCCAGTCCAACAGGTTCATGTCTTTCTTGTGCTGGGTCCCCAGAGCTGGATGGATTATTTCAGTGGGTCTCACTGATGTGGAGTCAAGCGGCTGGATCACCTCCCTGAACCTGGTGGCCACACTCTGATTTGATGCAGCCCAGGATCCTCAGCTGTGCCAATGTGACTCCTTGCATGATCATACTGTAAAATGGACTGGGGAAATTGTCCATTTTAGAGTAAAACTAATCCTCAAAATCTGATTCTTAAATATAAGATGGACCATTAAAGACAACTTTCACATGAACAACTGAGCTAGCAGAGTAAGGAGGAGAGTAAGGAGCAGAAAAAAGAGATCAGGAGGAGGATGGGATGGTCATTTTTTGGTATGGTGCCCTGAAGACAGGTTCAGCAGCCGTATGAGTGCTCTCCCAGAAAGTCAGAAGTGTTAATTAGCCTGAAAAGATTTAAATCCCAGCTCCCAGTTCCTGTACTATCATTCTAATTACCTGCATAAAATGTATTGGGGAGAACTGGGGTATGTAATTCTCTGCTTATCCTGATAAAGACAGTTCAGAAGCTTCCAGGGCTATTGAGGAATCAAGGAGTCAAAACTCTGTATCCCAGTGACTCAAGCACTTGTCTGTAGGAAGGGCATACACCTTTCAAGGATTTCAAATGCATTTCACACTAAACTGTACTGGATGGAAATAATTACTGGTCTTGTTGAGCTAAAAGTTGTTTGATCTGTGAAATTCAACGACATATTTGTCTTATTGCCATCTAAAGTAGTTAGGCATCCAGTAATGGTAGGATTTAAAAGTCACCTTTATGTTCAGCATTTCCTCTTGGCCAAGTTTGGTAGCTCTCAATCTGACACACTGACTGTTGTGACCCTCTGAGAAGTCCCATGTGCTTCCCCAGCTTAGGAGGAGAGTTGAGATTTACCATTGACTGCAGATTCCAGTCTCAAAAGGTATGCTTCTAAATTAGGCAGAGTAATGCTAAGCAACACAGTACATAAATCACCTTGTGAAAGTACCTAAATACTCAGGGTTTTTAGTAGCTGCCAAAATGAGAGACTAGATAATCAGATTTCTGCTTTCTATTGCTTCTAATATGTTGCCCGAATTCTCTCTTCAGATACAAATAACTGATCCTGATAAAGTTAAAACGAAATTTTTATATATTCTGTTTTAAGTGAAATGTTTAAAAGCCTTCTTTTTCTGATAAAGAAATATAAAGGACAAATGCTTGATGTGAGGATAAATGCTCAGCTTTCTGGGGTTGGGAAAGTCCCCTACGTCTGAGTCATGTTTCTGGTAGAAGCTTGCCACAACCTGGCAAATTTGCAAGAGTGCAAAGAGAGTGGAATTTTCCAGAAACTGGTGCCACCATAGTATGCACTGTGCAAAGTTCAGTTCACAAACATTTAGGAAAAAAAACCCACAAAAAACAGAAGTCTGTAACTTATGGCAAAGTATAAAACTAGATTTTTGGTCATGGATTATCTTCTGAGATTAGCCTTTTAACTCTATGTGAACTGACTCACATAGATTTAAAAGAAAGTAGAACTTTATTATTATCATCAGTGACATAGGAAGAATATCAGACAAGTAATGGAAATTTCATACATACAGTGCATGTCCCATCATGTATAGATATCACAGTGATGACAATAAACAGAGTAGTAAATTTTTTTTCCTTAATTATTTAGGTCTGAAATTCATGTATGTGTTTTCAGGATAGTAATAAACCTGAAACGGGTAATTTATCCCAGGCACGCTTGGACATAGGCAAGTTTCAGTAGTAGGGATAAAGGTTGCAAAGAGCCTACTCCTTCCCTAACCTGCTCCTCCGAGGCAGTGACACCTGTCCCAGCATCAGTGGTGCCTGTGGGTGTTTGAGCTCTAGAAGGAAAGAAAGCTTCATCCCTCTGATGAACAATCTCCAGAATGCAAGTGGTCCTGCATGTTGAGCTGAACGTTAGACTGGAGTTTTGAATGCAGCAGCTGGATCGTGAAACACAAATGGTACCTCAGGCTTGGGCCTAGAGCACTAGAGCAGTAACCCATGTATGCATTTAATGCAATCTCAGGTCTTAAGTTTAAACTCCTGACTCTCTGACATTGTGCTGGATAACTCAAGATTGGTAGGTGAACATAACCCACTGGTGAGGTCAGGAGCACTATAGACCTTTCGGTATCTATTCCTAACAGTTTTAATTTCAAAAACAAAACTCTATTTAATTTGTAGTTGTGTGGGGTGTGGTACTAGTTAGATAGAACCATAACTAAGTTAGTAGCAGTTTAAAAACAGACCCTGAATGAGCTGTCTCAGACTTAGCAAGTGTTTGAGACACTGCTTTAATTATGCTGTTTCCCTTATTTTTACTTTCAAAGAAATGCATAAACAAAACAGATAGATAAGGTCACTCTACTAGGATGAGAGCATCTGTTACTCGAGGACAAAACTCTGCTGTCTTTAAATTAGAATCAACAGGAGCTTAAAGTCACGCATATGTATGAGCAGTATACTGATTTGAAATAATAATGAGAATTCCATCATTTAAGCCCTGCATGTTTTTAAATATAACTTTAGATGTAACTTCAAGCAGGAAATTACTTCTCAATGATCAGTGACACACAGAAGAGCAACCAAAAATAGAATAAACGTACTTGTGATTTGCATAAAAATCATACTAAGAAAGAATGTGCTATGGTTAGAAAGATAAAAACAACAATCCAAAGAGTGCAGTGGGAAATAATGTCATTCTTGTGTGAATTATTTCCAGTTTAAGACACTGGATATTTTAAAGAAATGCTAAATGTACTACGGAATAATTTTACATTTGTATAGTTCAAAAAATGGTGAAATATTGCTGTTTGAGGTCTGAACCTAACAAGCATAAAGAAGGCTTTGCCAAAGTAAATATTGACAAAGAGCAGCCAAGGGATTACTTAAAAAAAGGGAACAGAAGCAAATTAGTCATTCCAAACAATCTGCATCTTAAGGGAAATGGAAAATAAACTCATACAAACGTCTGGCAGTGAAGTTTTTAAAAATTATGACAATCAAGGTGAAATAGGAATATGGTAGACAGAAAAATGTGGTATTGATTCTGTCCCCAGGACTTTAATCAAAAACTTCTGTCTATTGCTCTGCTAGTTTAATCCCTAGTTCTTCCATTAATGTCTATAATGTTTTCAGCTGTAACCTTACATATCATATTACATAGCATCATCTACCCACAACCAACTGGTCAATCCCAGTATGACATATTTTATAACAAGGATAAATTTGATGTTTCAATCTATGATTTTTTTTCAGATCATTTTAATATTTGGTGTTGAGTTATAAACACTCTGTCTTGTTTCTTTGTCAGTTCAACAGCTTACCATGCACACAGCATGTATTGCTCATTACTACTGTGACTCAGTCACAGTAACACGGTAAGTCACAGCACAGGAGAAACTCAAAGGTCTAGGCACCCAGGGCTCAATTCTGAAAGATGCAGAGTAGTCTGGCTCTTGTCCAGTAAAGCACTGAAGCACATATTTATGGTTTGGGTAATTGATTTTCTGTCAAGAGGTGCATAAAAATAAAGCACATGACTAAGGCTTTTGCTGAAGGAACTCCGGAGTACTCAGGACCACCTGTTTCTGATGAAGCCATTTGTTTGCTGGCAAAGTTGTTTGCAGGAACAGACCCGCTTCTAATACTAGTTTTTGCTTTAATTTTATTCTATCATAAGTGAGAATTCTTCTTTTGAAGAATGCTGTCTGTGACGTAGCACCAATGTACCTTTTCCTTACTCTCAGGGTGTTGATATTGATGTGAACCCACATACAGCTATGCCTTCTATGACCATTCCTTCTCTTTTTCCATTCTCTCCTCCCTTTTTCTCCCAAAGCTATTATTGATGTAAAAAAACCCTCTCTATTCCAGTGAAGCTACTATTCACTGGGCAAAGAAAAAGATTTACTACTTTAATTTTAAATGCTGTGTCTGAGTGTTTTCACAGATGAGAAACTGAAATGATGTAGCATGTACCTAATGAAGTCTCTTTAAGCTGAGAATCACAGAGAGATTTAAAGAAAACAAACCCCATGCTTGCAAGTCTAATAGAATACTTGTACTTTGGCAACTTAATGGACTTCTTTTTGAAGATAGTTTTCTATTAGGGACAGGTAAAGTGAAAACATAGGTATCCGATGCTGGCTGGACACGTTTGTAGAATAGCTTATCTTACAAAAGTATGTTTCCCCGTTTTTAGGTGACTAAAAGAAAACAAGAAAAATAAGTATCATTTCAATTAAGAAGCATCACTTCCATTCTCGTCTCTTCTGATACAGGTTTACTCCATGGTGTCCCTGGCATAACATCAACAGAGGCTGTTAGATGTACAAAATATCTTGGTAAAAAGTTTTTGCCTTCCCTTGCATGCTTAAAATTTCTTCTTTTTATTGTGTTCAGAAAGAAGAACAAAAGGGAGGGAGTTATTAACTGTGTGGTACAAGGGTGAGGAAGCACAAGGGCACTTATCGAAACATTTTTGCTGTCCATCTTGGGCCTTGCCACAGGAAACCTCACTCAACCTGTCACCTATCATGGTGTCGTGTGAGTGTTGCATATAAAGGGCTTGTCAAGTTGTTATGCTTGGGAGCTGGACTCCTTTCCTTTTTAGAACTTATAATCAGAGTGCCTGAAATCAGATATTGCCAAGTACCACAAAACCCATGCGCTTCTTAATTTTTTTGTTTTGTTTTTTTGTTTTTTTCTTCTCTTTATTTTTTTCTTTCTTGCACTCTTACCTCTTCTGTGTAAGGAGTGCCACATTCTGGCACCAGCCAAAGGAGTAATTCAGTTTGTGTTTGGGTCTGCCTTCAGTGGCACTACATGTTGCTAAATTAAACATTAGAGCTGAAGCGTCCCAGATTTGGTCTAGAACATTCATCATCTTTGGACTCTCACCTGGAAAAGCATTTAAAACATTTAAACATATGTATGATCCTCAGCTTTTACTTCCCCTGATTTGAGTGAGACACTCAGGTACGAATGTGGTAAAAAGCATTCATGATTAAGCATGTACATCACTGTTTTGCTGGATGAAGGAACAAATGCCTTCTCTTAAACTATTTATATAATAGGCCCCAATCCTGTAGGTTTGCAGCCTGGGCTCTGATTTCCATATCCAAATGCCTTTCAAATTCAGTTCTGCTCTCCCGGCTAATAGGAACACTCGTAAGAATACGGTAATTAAACACAATTACAAAGATGTGCACATTCCATGCTGAAAAACTACAGGCCCCTTTCCAAGGACCTTTTTTTACTTTCCTCATGATCTGTAATTTTCCTGGCTTCTTATTTATGCTCCTCAGCTATCAAACCAGTTTTGTGTGACCCTGGTAAAGTCTTCGTAACTTTGTTGCTGTTGCAGACTCCCACTACTCTTCTCTGACAAGTAAAAATTACAAACTCAGCAAGGAGAAAAATTCAGTAACCTGTGGAAGACCAGCTTTCACTGGCTTTGCCAGCTTTTACTCAGGGCAGAGTTTATAAAATAACCTAAGAAGCCACAAAAAAAAAAAAAAAAGATTTGATGGAACTGCTCCCTGTCCGTAGTGAAGTTTATCATGCGTTTGTGGGAGTTAATCATGAAATAAAGGCCACATTTGACCTGTCAACATTGGGAGATGTTGGCCTCTAGATCACCTGTGCTTCAAACATCATAGACCTTAATATTTCCTAAACGATTTTGTGACATAAGTTTGTGTTCTTTTTAAAGAAATTAATTGCCAAACGTGCAAGTCAGTTGAAGAGATGGGGGAGTTTTTACAAAAAATATGTTATTTTCATGTCAAATCTTTTAATGCCTTCTGGTAGAGTGGTTTTCAAATTGCAAATATTTTGTGGTCTTATATTATCTCCTACTGTATGTAGCTCTTTTTATCTGTTGTCAAGTGGCATCAAGTTCTAGATCTCTTAGTAGCCATCCAAATAGAAGATATATGTAACAAACACTACATAGTATGTGCCAAAATGTAAGCATAGAATGTCTAACGCTTGTGAATCACTTCAGGACCCTGAAATATTTATTGGAAAGAGCAGTCATGGTGAAAAACTTCCACTGCTATTTGTTGAATGAAGGGGTCAGTTTGTGACTAGAAAGAAGCAGTCTTTATAGCAGTACTGGACTTTAGGTCTTCAACTTATGAAGTTTGGCTTACTCATCCCAGGTAAGAATGAAGCTCTGAGGCATGTGTTCTAAGTTTTCAGATAAGGGATCTCCTGATCTGGGGAGTGATTTTATTATAGAATAATTAAAATATATAATAATATATATATTACTCTCTATACTGTATATAGACTATATTTTTCACATTATATATTTAAGATAAGTCAGTATGAGAAATAATGTAGTTTTCTTATGCTCCAAAAATAGCCAATGGATAGACAGAGTTCTCCACAGACAAATTCAGGGCATTCTGCTGGGTTTCTGAACTGAAACATCCTTTCAAGGGGCTCTTTCCCCCCACCAGTTATATAGACAGCTCAGACAGACAGAAGAAACAGCGAAATAAGATGTATGAAATTATGTGATGAAACCATCCCCTGCTAGTCCTAATTATAATGCATCAAGGCTCAGGAGAATATTGCCCATCACAGTGGTATAAGGGAGAAAATAGGAACAAATGCTCACAGGCATCTATGAATTGCTTGCTAAAAAAAAACAACAGAGGGAGAGAAAAGGGAAGAAAATCATCAATTGTTTCTTCCTTCTATTAATGGGAACTGTGAAATATTTTATTTGGCAGAGATTCAAAAATGTTATTTTTTGGGTTTGCTTCTCATGGGCTCATTGTCAGCTGTGGTGGGGGTTTGTGCTCTTTTTTTGTTTTTGTTTTTGGTTGGTGTTTTTTTTTTTTTTTGTAATTACAATGTCATCCTAATTGAACCCCATAAATCCCACTATTAACTAGATCTCAGGACCTCACACTCAGATTTGCTTAAGTGAGGCCCAAAATGGGAAAAATAAGTACTAACAGATCACGATTGTAGAGCATAGCACTGTTTGGGACAGGCTGTCACCTGCTGATCACTGACTAGTGTCCAAGTCTGGAAGCGCAGATGTGCATACCAAACTTGGTGAGAGAAATCAGAACCAGAACAGAAAGGAAAAATGAAACAAAAATAAAACACATCAACAATAAAAAGAGGGAAAACATACTATGTATCCTCATGGGGAATCAGAAATTCCTGTGTTTCTAAGATTACATTAGATTATTACTTTTTCTGCTTTCTAGAAGTTTTGATACTTGCCCTTGTCATTTCATGCTTTATAGGAGAGTGTGTGGCTCTGTAGTTTGAATACTTGTGCCTGACTTTATACTGGAGTGCACTGTGACTACTTTTCATAAGCCAAGCATCCTGTGCAATGGCAGCAGATTCTAAAAACTAAATTTAAGATAATACCAATTGCCTCTTGCCATCTATGAATGTGTTGATAGAGACTGTATGCTAACAGGTAATGCTAAGATTGCTAAGGCATTTTTGGAAAATGAAAATTGATCTGTAACTACAGGAAAAGAAACCAAATCTATTTACTTATAGGTCTCACTTGGTTCTGACACAATATTTAAATCATAATTCTGAAGGGAAATTTCCAGAAAAGCTTCTCAGCAAAAGCAAGCACTGAGGTGTTGCCTCTGGCTTTCAATCACTAAGAACTTTTTCTCCTCTGCTCACATCATGTGCTTCCAGCAAAAGCTTTACTGAAACTATCAAGATTTTCTCAGTAGGAGTAAGAGTAGCTCTTTACTTCAGCTGTTCTTGTAGATACCCAGAAGGACTACCAATTCCTTAGTCTTCAGTTATCATTGGTTAGTCTATTAAAACTTCTGCCTGTGAATGACATCAGTGAAAATATTCTCTAATACATTATTTTATATATACTTTTATTTAATCTAAATATATAAGTATTCCTACTGACTTCAGTAAAATTGCCCACACAAAGTTGTGAGCATGTGTATGTCCCTAGAATGAGGGTCCACTTGGAGGAAAATGAAAAGAGAGAAATCAAAAAAGAACTGCTGTAATGAAAAGAAAGAAAGAGAAAAGTGTTTTTTGCAGATATTCTTAGCATAAACACAGCAGTCCTACAGAAATGCAGCAACAGGTAATGTCAGACTCCCAAAAATAAAAATGTTGAAAATAATTTACTTGCTAAGTTCACTATATCACATCTTTTCATCAAGAAGAGACTCTTCTGTAAGGCCTGCTCTCACAGAAGGTATTAAGAAGCAGTAAGACCTTAAATCATTATAGACAGTCATTATATTGATAAATACAAGGTGTTTATATTCACAAAGTGTTTATATTTAGATGTAAATTATGTTGCTTTGCTAAAAAGTATTACATACACTAGTCAAAATAATTTTTTTTTCAAAGGTTTTTGTTGTGGGGGTTGTTTTTCCCTCTTCAAGTTCAATTAAAAAAATCCAAAAGCACAGGTTTCTTAGAACACTCAGCACTGAAAATTACTTGAACATGTTTGTATCAGCAATTCCTGTTTCTTTAAGGTCAGACCTGGTTGAGACCCTATTAAATGCAGGGAGAACATTTCATTTACTTAAACAGACACTGAAGTAGACAATGCCATAAAATTGCAAAAGAAGATATTTATATATAATTTGGTGTCAGCTCAGCATTATAATGTTTCCCAAATGTATAAAGTTGCTCTCAGGCAATAAATCAGAGTACAGAAAAGGAAATTTAGTGTTAAGTTGTCCTAAGCCAAATATTTTTTGTATCTGCTCAACAAACTGAAATACAGCAATATGGAAATCAAAGTATTTTTTGTTAAGAATACCGATACAAATGTCATCATGATTTTTCAAAGGCTTCTAAGGAAATTAGTACTTCATTTTTTTTTTCAAACTTTGAATAAAAACAAACAATAAGATTTCATTCATAGCAGGAATAATAAATTTTGCTACATCCTACTAAAAATTAGACTCTACTGTGATGGCAGTACACGATAGCTAAACAGATAAAAGGTAGCACAGCTAAATGTTAACACTCTTTTGGAATATGAAATCAAAGTATTCAATAAGAATCCTATCTCCTTTGTTTGCTCTTCAGTCACCTATTCACAAGCTATGAGTTGTTTAAACACAGAGCATCCTTGAGAGTTTAGAATACTTCACCGCTGCAATTATTACAATCTATTTATTTATTTATTTGGAAAAATAAAACTTAGAATATTGGATGTGAAAGAGATAAGTAATGGATAGTAAAGAAATACAGTTGTAATGAAAGGTAGTATCTGAAGACAGACCAGTCAACAGTTATTTATACCTAATGAAATAGGTAGGAAGAAAAGATAAAATAGCCATAGTTTAAGGTTTGGGGGTTTTTGTTTGTTGGTTTGTTTGTTTTTTGTTTTGTTTTGTATTTTTCATTTTTCAGACTCAAAACAAGGCCAACATTTTCTTTCTTCTATTTTATTTCTCCTGTTCTATTTCATTCCACGGATGTTTGTCTGTGCACTATCACACACTTTAGGGCCTTGCAAACCTTTAAAAGTGGGATATCACACTGTAATTTTCTCTTTCAAGTAAGAGTTAATATGCACTTGTGTTCACACGGGAATCAATGGGTGCTGCCACTTACAGTGAGAAGATTCTGCTTCTCTGTGGTATCTTCCCCCTGTGTGAGGATGAAGCCCCTCTGGGTCATGATTCTCTGCTAAACCTGCTTCATGTCTGTCTGTCTGTACCAGTCTTGTTTAAAAAATCCCCTCTCTAAGCAGTAACTTAGTAAAGACCTGTCTCATGCAAAAAAATTCTTGCTTCGGGACCTAAGCATTCTATCCCAATGCAAATGCATAATCTTACAGCCTTAAAAAAAATGAAAAAAGAATGAGTAGATTTCAGTTTTCCTTATTTGAAATGTGATATAATGTATAATAGAGTAAATAAACCTTTTGATTATGCTCCATTTTCTGCCAAATTTAATATTTTATAACACTTTATAAATTATTACTGCAATGTAATGGAGCTTTGAAACCATTATTCTCACATTTCTCTGTACTTTCTGGGCCAATAACCAGAATAAACCTTGTGCTGAATCATTCAAGTGCTGTATAGGTATTGTCAAGAGTGCTCATGATAGGACTTCAAATCAGCCAAAGCTTTGAGCTGAAACTTCAAATTTTTTTTTAAAGTGAGTGCTCTAAAGAACTGAAACTAATACCATTTTCACCATTCCTGCTTTCCTCCGGTCTTGCTTTCCAAGCCATTGACTTTCCAGAAGTTTTCATCCGAATCAAATCGTGCACAGTTCATTTTGGTTCCTTTACAATATTTCCTTCTTTCCTCTCAAGATTTAAGTCTCTGCTCTTTTTGTCTT
This sequence comes from Pachycephala philippinensis, assembly GCA_013397055.1. Taxonomy (NCBI): domain Eukaryota; kingdom Metazoa; phylum Chordata; class Aves; order Passeriformes; genus Pachycephala; species Pachycephala philippinensis. The sequence continues at coordinate 19,636 of VWZT01000309.1, forward strand.
TCTCTTCTTGTCAGGTTTGTTTCATGTTTTCTGCCTCATTCAGGCAAGGCAAATGAACTGACTTCTGCTCTGCTGACAGTGTCTGTGCTTTAAATACTTGTATACTCTATTCAGGATATAGGCTTTTAGCTAAAAAATAGAACTGTTGTACCATCCATAACAGTCTAGACTGAAGTAAATCTTACCTTTTTTCTATGTAAATCTGATACAGACAAATTTTCACACAGAAAATTCAGCTTCTGCTCTGAGTCCAATCTCATAAATCTGGTCTGCACTTCCATAGTCCTAGGCCAAGTTTTCAAAGTCACATACAGTCTTAAGTACATAATTTTCTTGCTAGGATCAAAATAATGACTGAAGTAATTACGCAGAATCCCCTTGTAAAATTGCAAATGTTCACTATGAAGAAGGTAGCAAGTGGGGATGTTATTGTTGCCTTTTTTCCTGATTCCAGAATCTTATAGAAAAATATCAAACTGACCAAAGTTTTTAAAAAGTTCTTTTACACTAATATGCAATAAACTTTCAAAAACTCAAGCTTATTTAAACAAATTTGGATTTCTTCACATTCTATGTTTCAGAAACAAGTACCTGGCCAATCTGCAATAAAGACTTTACAGAGATATTTAGCTTAGAACTTACTGGTGATCTCTTTAAATAAACAGCTACATTAATAGTTGCAGCTGAACAAAACTTTCATAATGACATTCCCAACTTTGTTATGGAAGTGGATCTCTAGAGGGGATCAGACTGATGTGATTTTAGCGCAAACTGGAATAGGATCATCAGCTGCCCCATATTCACCCCATTTATAAATGAAGATCCTCCAGCAGGACCTCATTCCTTAGCATATACCTCACTGACCTCTTTCTATATTCCCAAATCCAAGGTTTTTGAGTTTTCAGAGTACCATAGCAACAAAGCTTTCCTGTCGCAGTCTTTGCGACATGTCGGCCGGGATCTCCTCCCCGGGGAGCCTCGCTCCCCTCCCCCCCGGGACGTCCTCAGGTCCGCGGGCTGGGAGACGGGGCAGGCTCCCTCGTAAAGGGAAAGGCGGCGGAGGAGGCGAGGAGAAGAGAGAGGGAGGCTTCAGGCATCTTAGGGTTCCAAGGCTTTATTAGCTGGGGAGGGCGGCATGGTCCCGGGCTCACACCGCTTCGGGGGGAAGATACCGAGAAGCCTCGTCACAAAATGGCGGAGGAACATACTTATACAGAGAGGGGCGGTACACAATTGGTGGGGTGATATACAAGGACCAATGGGGAAGGAACAAGGGATCAGGAGATCCACGGGGGTAGGGAGAGGGGAGGGAGTGTTGGCATGGTAACTAACGGCCAGCCCGCAGCACCTCCTCTCTTTTCCTTAAATAAAATAGGGAACAGGGAAGGAAAGAGACTATCTTCACGTCCCGGCCATCTTTACGGGACACAAGGAGAGTCTACTTGGGGAAGCTGAGGGAAGGAAGACTCTTGTCGCACCCTGTGTTCCACCTAACAGGATGAGAGGGAGTCTGTCCTGGAGAGGGAAAGGGAGAAACTGAGGAAGGGAAGCAACCAAAAGGGTAGCCTTCTCGTGGCATTCGTCGTCGTCTCCGGCTGCAGTCTCGCTCCGCTCACGCTGGGCCTCTGCGTCGTTGTATTCGGTGGGCAGCAGCAGCTGGTCTCCGCTTGCGACCGAAGGAGCCAAGATGGCAGCCTTCCGGTCGAGGCCGCGCCCACTTCCGTTGGAGAGGGAAGGGGTGGGTCCGCAACGGGGAGGGGTTCCCGACGGGGGGAGGGGAACCCGACGCAGACATGCCCACGACGCAGGGGGAGGACCCCGACGCGAGAGGGAGGGAAAACCCGAATGGTGGAAATGGGGTTCAAGGTGACTTTTCTGTAGCAGGAGACAAGGAGACGTGACAAGATGGCCGTGGCTGCCGTGAGAAGCGCCATCTTGAAATTAAAATAGAAAGAGGTTAAAACAACTTTACAGGGTAAATGGGGACGGGAATTGCTTCTTTTGCTCCTGTTGCACCCCTCCCGTAGGAGAGGCTCAAGGAGAGCGATCTTCCATTGCACCTCGCCCGCAGGCAAGGCTCAAGGGAAAGATCTTTTAGGAACTCCTGTTGCACCCCGTACTTATACAAGGCTCAAGGGGAGACCTTTCTTGGGAAAGAGGGAGAGGTGTGGATGTGACCAGAGCTAAGAGGCACGGTCGTCCCAGCTGCCCCAACTGAAGCCCCAGAGCTGTGATCGGTGCAAGGGGTGCGAGATGCAGAGAGACACCCGTTGTCCCGACCAGGACCCCAGAGCAACGGCCGAAGCAGGGGCCATGATTCCGCACCCCTGCCCAGATCAGACCCAGAAATTGGATGGGGAAACGGGTTTAGAAGACTCCTGTCGCAACCTGCCATCACAAGGCGCGAGGGAGTCTCTCCAGGAAAGAAGGTTCTCAAGGGAAAGAGGGTTAGGGGGGGGGGTTGGACCGGCGAAGGGGCCCCCTCCCCGAGCTGGGAC
>VWZT01000318.1:0-16475 GCA_013397055.1 Pachycephala philippinensis
GACATAGCCTCAAGTTGTGCCAGAAGGAGGTTTCAACTGAATATTAGGAAAAGTTTTTTTCATAGAAAGGGTTATCAAACACTGGAACAAGTTGCCAAGGGTCGTGGTTGAGTCACCATCCCTGGAGGTGTTTAAAAGCCATGTAAGTATACTCTTTGGGATATGGTTTAGTGGAGAACCTGGCAATGTTACGTTAACAGCTGGTCTCAATGATCTTGGAAGCCATTTCCAACCTAAACGATTCTATGATTTAATCTGTCTCTTTAGTAAAACCTTGTTTTCCTGGTACATCCTTAAAAGTGAAGCCTCATCTGTTGTCCAAGTTGATCTTAGCTGCAGAGTTCTAATATTTGTTCTGCCATCTCCCTTGGCCTGCCAGTTCAGCTCAAAGAAAGGGTGAGAGAGGAATTCAGTGAGAAAAAATGAGCAGGTTTTTGTGGCTTTAGAAAGCTTTCTTGGCTTGCTTTTAAGAACTAAACAGTAGAATTCACAGAGTGAATCAAGGGGCTGCATGTAAATGAGCGGGAGAAGTGTGGAAATTGTTACGGTCAGAAAGAATTTGTTTAGTTCATACCACGCAAAGCTGTACCCAGCCTATGAGGTTGTGTGTTTGGGAAGAAAAACTGCATAGCCAAAGATGAAAAGGGGTGTTGGTCTTGTGAAAACCTTCCAAAGGTGCTCATTTTTAGAGGCAAGGAATCTTGGACAAATCCGAGAAGAAGAAAACAACTAGAAAGCAAGTGAAAAACCAAATTAAAAATACAACCCACCTTGGATTTTCATAAGCTATTTCTAAAGTGAATTGTGACTTGACCTCAAAGTATTTTAGGAAAATCCTGAGTCTCCTTTGCCTTCCTTTAAAAGTGCTGGTCCCACCTTCTGAAAATTTTCAATATAACTGGAAAATGTTTGACTAAAATATGTAGGAAATACAGTTTTTGAGACAGTATCTTACTGTCTTGAACAGAAAAAAAATTCCCTGAAAAACAAGTTGCTTTTTTTTCCTTCCCCAAAGAGTCTAGTGTATGCATTACTCAGATATTTATATGTGCTGCCTCCCCATTTTTATTTAGGTGTTTCTTTAATACAAAGTTGAAACAAAATAAAACTATCCAGAGATTATGTGCTCTATGCCATAAACAGCAAAAGGATGCCTTATGCTACATTCTTTACTGTGATCTTTTCAGTGTCCAGGATTAGTCCCTTTCTATTTTGGAATTGCAGAAAAATTAATTATTTATGAAACTCAAATCCCATGCCTCTGTTTTGATGGGTGTTTTTTTTCCTGTGCTTGGGCAAATTTCTGCAAAAATTCTCTCAACTGGGGGTGCTGTTTCATCACTGTGAGCCATTTGAAGAGTGCCACTGCAGGAGCTGCTGCCCTGGGTGGATTGTGTGATATCCTTCATTACATTTAAGCATAGTTTGTCACTGAAATGATGTGAGCTGGATGAAGTGATATATTTTGCATTAAAAAGCACACAACTTGTCAAAGATCCAGAGCAGCATAGATCTTCTCTGTGTGTACAACCTTTTTCCATCCCCCTGGGCTTATTCATTAAACCATTTTTTGTGCACTGGGAGATCTGGGGCATTATGCTGTGAATGTTAATATCAGGGCTACAATGCAAATGAAACCTAGATGCGTTTGTCAATTAATGTCCTCGATAGCCTGGTAAACAGTGCTGTTGCCCTTCATCTCCCCAGTTCTGGACAGGAGTGGGTTCTTGTTCAGTTTGCAGTCTAGAAGGCACTTGTTGTGTTGTAGTGCAACAAGAGATAGAAATGAATGCAGGTTCTGCTGCCCTGGAATTTTTCCTCATCTGTTAGCTGGCTAAAACTCCCACAACGGGAGAAGGTTGATCCCTGTTTTCTGATTACAGGGGCTGTTTTCCTGCAAGACTTGTTTGACAGAAATGGAGGAAATCTGTGTGTTGGCTTCCTTGCACAACACTCAGGCTAGTTGGCTTGAAGTCGAGAAACCTAAATTATGCCCTTGGCTGTGCAGCTAAGAGCTCTAGTACTGGGTATTTTGTAAGAAGTAGTAGTTTTGCTAACTGGAAGCAAAATTCGTAGTGAAATAGTGCTGAGCACAATGTCAATGACTGTGGACATTGTTGTCATGATGGATTCATACTATTACTCAAAGAAGTAAAACAAAAGACTCCTTCATTATTGTTTAGTTAACAGTTCTCATTTGATCATTTTAAAAATTTTCATGAAACTTAAGAAGTAAAGATTGGTTTGTGAATGCCCGGAATAGGCTTGTTGTACTTCATGCAGTATTTGCCAGTACTGTTTTAGGTAGAATTTACAATTTATAGCAAGTGAATGGTATAACTTTTGAGTGAAATATGATTAAGAAAAGCTTTAAACAGTATCTTGTCTTTTACATGAAAAATGGTTTGTGTTTGTGTGTAGTGACATTCAACTTATCAAATCCATGAAAACAAACTTTTAGAAGCATTATGCTCAATTTATGTTTTCTTTAGGTCATTTTAGGCAGCCTTTCGGATTGCTGTTTCTATATGAGCTTTGTAAAAGAAGTGTTTCTCACACAAAGTCTGATAATACACAGAGTTACAGAATGATTTGGGTTGGAAGGGACTTTAAAAATAATCTAATTCCAACCCCCCTGCCATGAGCAGGGACGACTTCCACTGGACCAGGTTGCTGATCAATATGTTTGTTACCTTGTCAATAGAGCAAAAGTATTTTGCTAATATTTGTTCTTGTTGACTAATTTGGGTGAAAGCAAACCTTATATAATTCTCCTTTAGAGGAAGAGGAAGAAAGGATTGTCTGCACAGCTCATTTCTATGTGAATTTCTTTTCTTCTCCTTCAAAAATTTCCATTCCAGTGCAGAAGTATACTTACGTTTACAGTATGTGACTTTTTTCCCAACTTCCTTCATCCTGATAATATAACCCATTGTGATGTTAACAACTATTTTGATTTTACTGGAATGTGAAAGTAGAATTGATGATCTTTTAAGATGGAGCTGTCCCTTACATTTCTTCTTCATGCCCCTAGGAGGAAAGAAAAGGCGTTTCTGCCATTGCTGAAGAGCAATTATGTGTTACTTCTAGTGGATATCTTTTGCAAACCATTTTTATCGCTTCTCTTTCTTTAATCTGAGCCATTCATCATTCTGGGAACCTGTTTCTTCGGGAGGATCTGTTGCTCTTCTGGGAGTTGCTGCATTGATGCAGGAACCTATATGAAAAATAAGATATGCTTGTCTGAATCAGAGCATTTGTTGGTAGAAAATAAGGTACCTCCTTTTGTGTGAGATGTGGGCTGTATTGTGAAAGATCCATGGGTAGAAACAGGTTTTTTTCTCATTTTCCTGGATCCTAATCAAAGATCTGCTGTATCATACACAGATAATTCATGGGAACATATCAGTTGGAGCCTTCTTCCAAGTGGCTTCCTCACTGAAGGGGAAAGGCCTGGGTGAGGTCCTGTTCCTCTTCAGTCACTTTTCACTATGTTAAGAATATTTGGCAAGCTCTGGCTATGGAACTTGTGTTACATCATCATCATTTTGTAAACATCTCTAATAACGTAGGCTGTGGCATTCAGCTGAAAAAGAGGAGGTGTGGTCCTTCACAGCACACACTGATGTATAGATTGCTTCTCATATCACTGAGCCTCCACTCTCAACAGAGGGCATTTCTTTAGTGTCATCCAGAAACTGAAGTGGATCAGGATCTTTGAAAGCCTGTAGATCTAGAGCTATCCTTTTTTGTCCATCATAATTGCCTTTATGAGGGCAGGTGACATGTAAAGGCAGTTTCTGATTCTGCTGCTAGAGTACCTGGTCTTTGAGACCGGGAATACTGATGTCTTGATGCAGCTTTGGAGTCCTTCCACCTGGCTGCTCCTATCACTGGCTAGAAGAGTCTCTGCCCCTCTGTCTTTTACAAGTGGGTAGCTTTCCATTAAGCTTGAAGTTTTTGATCATCTTCGTTGTAGGTGTCTTGTCTTTAGGGAAAACCTAGACTCAGCTGTCAAGGTTTCTATGCTTATGTCCATAGCAGCAGATGAAGGGGGCAGGAAAAGGTGGAGGGCAAGGACCTCTTTTTTTGTGTTACTCCATAATGGAGCCAACAAGACTGTTCCAGGTGTCCTTTCTGCTTGCTTGAACAGATTATGTCTTGCTTGTATAGATTATGTTTGAGGAAACACCCTTTTTCTTCCTTGTCTGTAGAGGAAGAGATCAAAACATAGTGCTAGGTGTAAAACTTCCACCCGGGTGAGTGCAGAGATGCAGCCTCCTGCTGTAAGATTTTGTTTTGATGTCCTGAGGTTGCTCTGTTGAGTTTTCTTTTCACATTCCCAGTTTATAAACCAGATCATCATGCTCAGTTTTCTTTCCCCACGTGATTCACAAACATTTTATTGTCAGGACAGACTCCCAGAAAGAACCAGAGTGTGTATCTGTCATTGGAATTGACCTTGTCTTTAGAAAGAGTTTCACTTTTAAATGTCTGTGGATAATAGGTGTGATATGTAAAAGGGTTGTAATTACCTTTGCAATCTTGTGCTAGGAGTGAAGTTAGGCTATAGTTTCCCTTTATAGTTAGTTTTTGTAAAGAGGCATGCAGCTAAGGAGAAAGGACTGTGTCTGGAACAATGCTTGCTTGTTAGTTTAAAAAAAATAATTTTTTTCTATCTCACTTCTAAAGAATTGAATTGAGGTATTCCTATTCTGGAGACACTGTTTTCCTTAAAAATGAAACATCCAAATGCAAACACCTACATCTTTCTGCTAATTCCCTGGTCTCTTCACTTGCAGCAACATTCCTAGATTTCCTGATTTTTTTTTTTAAATTTTTTTCTCAGAAAAATTTTGTTTTAAATTTTGGTGGAGTCAATCCATCTGTTTTTCTCATTATGTTCCTGTAGAGAAAAAGATAGTCCAAAACCAAGAAAGAAGAGTCCTTGCTGTTACAACTGCAACAGTTCATGGATGATGTTTCACCATTTTTATTCTCTGTCATCACAGTCTTTTCTTCTCTATTTGGAGTGCTTTTGAAGCTTTTTCAGGGCAAGGGGGAGGAAAACAGAAAAGCTAAGAAAACAGGGCTAGAGAAGTCTCAAAGACATACTTACATTTGTTTCTTTTTCCTGCCCTTTTTGTAAAAATAAATAAATAAATAACAGTTTTGGAAGCTGTGAATGTGAGTCTGTTGAGAGGAATGTGTTTGCTGTTTAGAAATGTTGATGGAGATTCTAAACTATTTTGACCAAACTCCTGTGCAAGTGGGTAGGCTGAGTCGGGGGCTGGAGCCAGTGTGCTTCTCCTGGATCCCCTTGGTGTTCACTCCTGGCAGCTCAGTGACGAAGGTGCAAACCTCTGTTCATCCTAGTTCTGCTGGCTAGTGCAGAGATGAGGTTACAGTCAAAATGCAGAATGCTGAATTCAGTCTTCATTTTGAATGGAAAAACTTGAACACATGCATTGTCCCCCCCACCCCCGCGCCAAAAAAAAACCCACCAAAAAAGCAACAGCACAACGCTTTGTATTTTCCACTGCTGTCTGAATTAATACTCTTTAGCAGTTAAAATTGGCATACTAGTGAAAAATGAAATCTATGTATGGAGTTTTTGGTTAGCATTGTGTAGAAAACTTGGCATGTGTTCCTATGTGTTCACTGCCTGTGAAACTTACATAAAGTCTAGGGGAAAAGTTCACTTGAGGCTTAAATTTCACAGCATTCATGCTGCATAAATGGGAGTGATAGCTTGACCTATTTTCCAATAAAGTACCCTATCTGTTTGGCTGTACGATTAGCTTATCATTCTTCCAAATACCTTACTGAATGTTTGAGGGCAAACACTGTTATTTGCAGTGATTATAATTTTGTCTCTATAGCTCTTTTTGCTTGCTGGAGCCAAGCTCACGCAGTTCTGCAAAAGCTGTAAAACATTATAGTCAATATATGGATTTTTAGATCATCTGCACTGTGCTTCTTAAACCTTTTTTCTTTTAAGTTTAAATCAGGTTCCTGGTGGGGTGAACCCATATGTGCCTGGAAAAAGAATAAGGTGCTGTATAGTGATCTGTTTTCGACACTTCATTTAAAAGGAAACAAACAAACATAAGATTACTGCACTGCATTTTCCTGGGATCTCTTAAACGGGGTGTTAGTTAAACTCACAGTACATTTCCCTGCTGTGGTTTTGATGTGTTTCTGTGTGAAACTGATGGCAGGATTTGTTCGAGTATGTAGGCCACGATTGTATTAGAATTACATAACCGTGTTGAGTGGTGGAAACAGATGAAAAGACGGGATGTACGGCGTTCCCTCACAGATTATATCGTGCAACAATGAAGACAGCTCAAGCTCTGCAGAGAATGTGGTCACATGCAGTCAAAAAGTTGGGGATTTTGAAAGGGCACGTGAGTTGCTTTTTGTTGCATCTTGCTCCACGTCTTTTCTTCCCCTCCTCCCCTCATATATCCCTCCCCTCTCCAACTCACTTTTATAGCCAGATGATTGTTGTGGCAGGTCTTCTGGTTTTGTTCTTCTTTCAGCGTGACTGAAGTTGTCTTTGGTGATCTCTCAGTAGCACGTAATTGCATAAATCTCTGATGACTGTCAGTTAGAGCTGCAACAGCTGCCTGTTTGTAGCACACAGGCGATTTTAGCACTTTGACTAGTTTCCTGCCAAAGATTCTGCTGAGCAGTCTATTTTGGGTATGTAGAAAGCACCTGTCATTTTAGTATATGAGCATTAGACAGATTTAAGCAAATCCTTACTTCAGTGTTCTAATTAGAAATGGACTGACTATAGTCCCTAATGAATTTAGACTAGCTAATTACAGTAACTTGCATTTACTGCAAGGTAGCCTGTTGTCTGTGTGAAATCTGGGTGGACTTGTAAAACAGTTACTGTTAGTAACTGGAGGTGGGGTTCTTAACCATTTTGCCTGCCTTTCTCTCTCCAGTGTTTTGGTGTGCAATCTTGCAGTGAAACTGCGATCCTGTAAGGGATGCACAAGCTGCTCAGGATCCCTTTGTGTTTCCTTACAGATGAAGTATGAAGAAATTGGCAAGGTGATGAAGGCTTTTCATAACTCATCACTTGATGCATTCAGAGGAGAGTCACATCACTAAATGTGGAGTACAGGAAATTCGCAATTTGGGTGGAGAATTAGATATTAGTTTTGATCAAGTCCCCGACTGATGATTTGTAACATTTGTAGTCTCTCCCTCCCTCTCTATCTTCTCTTCTCCATTAATCTGACGGTATGGGTTAGCATCATGACCATGGCAAGCAGCAGTAGATTTTATAATGTTAAAGAGATTATTGTTTAGAGATTGTTTTTGCCTTACGGACTTCCAAGGTGACCATTCAGTTCTCTGAACTGTGTTGCAGAGCCTGCATTGCTTTATCAGTACAGCAGAACTAGTCATGTTGTCTTGGTAATTACATTGTACAAAATCAGCTTTGCAAGTACATTGTGTGCTTTCCTTCCCTGATAGCATACACCAAATGGGAGACAGTTTCCCAAGGAGCAGTTTCAAAAAAGGGATTACTTTAACAAATACTTGCAAATTTAAAAATGAATTGCTTAATTATCTTTTGTTTAATTTTCAGTAAGAGTTTCAGGGTAAAAATAAACCCGCAAAATTTACACAGAATGTACCTGAAACAGTTATTGATACTATGAGGAACTTTTTGTAGGCACAAATGAGATGATACTATAGGCTTGGCATCTTGCAAGGCCTTAATTTTAGTGTCTGTGGGCAGTAGTTTCTCTTTCATTCTTACTACTTTTTTTTTTTTATGAGATACCATAAGACTTATTTGTGAGATCAAAGTAAACTTTGTAGGCTTATGATGCTTTGGTTTACTACCCAATACATCTCTCCACTTGTGCACAAGGTTATACTTATGGAAGGCCTAGTTTTCTGGACGGAAATTCTCTCAAGTTTCCTGTTTCATACCCTTCATCCATCCCTGATATCTTTACAATGCTTTCCTCAGTCCTTTTCCTGCAGTGTTGTACTGAATAAGCACTCATTTCTCAGGCCTGTCTTTGTCCCCATGGGTAGTAAGGTCTCCACGACTGCATTCTGCCTGCCTTACTCTTGCACCTGCTCAGAGCTGGCCCCAGTATTCTTGGCTGGGAGGTAGTGTTGGTAGGACTGCATACAGTGCAAACTGAATTTAAATGATGTTCATGTTACATCTGTAAGTTGTTGAGGCTTTTTTCCAAGAGGGGGATGGAGAATATTTTCCATTTTCTACAAAATTTGAACCCACCTGCTTTTCCTTCAAATATTACCCATCGTTTGGTACTCACTTTCATTTCTAAAACTTTATTCAGTGAAGTCAGCTGGAATTTAAATGACACCGATGCCCTTCTTTAGCCCAGACTCATTCTTTGCAGAGCTTACAAATATGTAGAAAAGCAGGACTGTAAGAAGGGTCAGTAGTAGGTAAACTGTTTCCTACATGCCAGACAAGCAAGCCTAGTCAGACTACTTCCATTTACGGCAGCATCACAGCAGTTCAAAAGAAGAGCTTAGTTAAGGAGGAATTTTTCACTTGCGGAAAAGATCCTCTTTGTAAGGGAATATATCTAGTGAGTTCAGTTTCAGATAGCTGGAAGCTTAGACGTGTTAGCTGGTTAAATGGTAATATCAGATAATTTCACTATGTGATTCAGCACATTCCACACTGACCCCTAGACACATATGTTTTAATACTAATGGTTAGGAACACATTCTTGTCTGATCTAGACAAGTCAAAATTTAGAAACAATTACTTATACGTATTATTTTTAATATAAGCTATCATCTCGTACATCTATTTTTAATTAGACCCCAGAGGTTCTGGAAACTGGAAAGCATTGTTCATTTTCTGGCAGAACAGTGGAAATTTAACACCGTTCAGTGTTGTAAAATTCCTGGTAAGAATGCTGAATGTTTTGCATATTCCCTCAGGATCTTCTAGCAGGACTTATTTTTAAGTTTGTTTTTCAATACAGTGAATGTGCAATGGAAAATGTAAATCTAGTTCCTCTTTGGGGTCCACAGAATCAACTGAAGCTATGCATCAAGGGGTGGTTTTTTTTACATATGAGAAATAACATCCGTAGCTTGCTGAACAGTTTTGCACTGCCAGAAGTCTTACTCTGGAAATGCAAGGGATGCCTTAAAGTACAGACGTACCCTTCTTGTGTCACTTCTCTGTCTATTGTTTTGGAGTTCAGTTGTCAGTGCTCCCTATGATGCCATTAAGTCTGAACTGAGCTTCTGTCTGAAATTCAGTTTTCTGAGATAAGGGAAGACCACTTTCAGTAAAAGCAAATAAAATCTACTGATTGAGTATGTGCATGCACATACTTATGCAATGCCTGGATTTTTCTTCTACAATGGATGCTTTCCATTTGAAATATTTGCAGTGTGTCAAATGTGGCTCATTCTTCTCCTGGCTTTACAGGGCAGACACTGAAGGGGCTGGCTGTGTACTATATGATGTGTCATAGCTGGGTGATTATTCTGTATTATATTTTAAGCTGTGATGTTGGAAAGATTTCAGGTTATATCATGTAAGATAAAGTGATTGGTTCGTGATCAGTTTTAACTGGAAATGTGGAAAAAAAAATGTTTCTGAGAAGTGTCACAGAACTGGCTATACCTGTACTATATAGTGGTATATTGTGTTTTCCTGTAAAATTTGATTTCTTGATGGGAACCTAAATATTTAGTTATGTAATTCATAGTGGACAAAACATTTTGGTAAATCCACATGAACAAGAAGCAAGAGATCTGAAGTCTAGTTCATTTTGAAAACCTCAGTTTCAACTGCTAATCTTACTGCATACTGGGACAGAAAGGTCTTCCAGAAGTATTTTATGTGTTATTTGAATCAGGGCTATAGAATGCTAGTTGATCTGAATTAAATGCTTTTGCTGAATAAGCCTTTTCCAGAAAATCAGAATGAGCTGTTAAATCAGTGAAACGTGAAGGGATTTTACCATCCTGGACCTATTAATATTTTTTGCCTTTTTAAAGAAAAATTTTCATTAATTGGAATACATAAATCCCATACTAATTCTCCCAAAATATTAGAATATGCAGATTATTTTTAAACCTGTGTTTTAGTGGGCTATTTCACATTTTAATTTAAATAATTATATACTGTGTTTTACTGTTTTACTAATTGGTTTCTGTGTGCAACAGGCCCCAGGCATGGAAGAGCTGATATGGGAACAGTACACAGTGACCTTACAAAAGGTGAGTGCCTGTTTTATTTTTAGTTTTCAAATATTCAAGCACTGGTTTACTCTGAATATGTTTTGCAATAGATGTTATTAGCATATCTGAGTCTAGAATAGGATTAATTACTTGTCCAAATCAGATATGTTTTTTATTTTAAAGCTTAGTTGCTACTCTTAAAATAGCGTGACTCTTTTAAGAGTAAATTCAATTAACAGTTTAAGTGCTATATTTGCTACTCTTTGGTCGTTCTAATGACTGTATAATACACCACATGTCAGCCACACAGCTAAATTCATTATTGAAGAGCCTTAAAAATAAAGCAGACGGTTCTATCAAGCAGGTTGTGGTTTATGTCCAAGCTTTGTAATAATCACTGTACAGGATTCCACTGATTTTATTTTTGTAATATTCTTTAATATCTACTAGTGCAGAATCCAGTGGCAAAACACTGTCATTAAAACTTATAAAACAGGTGGACTATAGGTGTCACTTTTAATGGTTCTTTTTAAGAAAAGAGGAAGTATCTTATCAAGTGGAGTCCTTTGGAATTAAAGAAAATAGAGCACTTGTGTCTGTTCTTTAATAGCTAGGCTGACACACCACAGCACCAGGTGTGTATTTTGGCTTTGGTGGTGGTGGTCTTCTCAGCTGTTCTGTTGATCTGGGTTCAGTGAGCAGATTGTACTGAGCTGCCCAAGTTTTTTCACATCTTCTGCAATGAACTGAACTTGATGACCCAAGGTGAAATAGCGATCTTTTCTACATAGCTTGTTTCATGTGAGAAAGTATGGTTGAGAACACGTTGGTTTTTAGGTTACAGAGGTAGACAGGACCTGTAATTTCCAGCATTTCAGATCTCAGATATCATGTAAATTAGCATTACTTCTTTACCACAGAGACAGACTTAGGCTGCTGAGATGGCAAAGGGCTACTGAACTTGCTCTGTCAGCCACTACCATTGAGTTTTACCATTATTTTGAATCTGTATTGTTTTGGTGTAAAGCATCAAACTGCTTCCTGTAAAACTAAGGTGCAGCAAGTGAAGTGTTGTTTTAAAAGAAAACCACAGTGCTTTCTTTGTCCTCAAAGAAATAACCACTTACTATCTGTATTAGTGTAACACAAGGTGACATATTATGAACTACACATGCTGAGTGGGTTTTGGGGGAAAAGCATGACTTTAATTTGATGTATTACTTTGCCACTATGTAAAAACATTTTGTTCAAATGTAGCATAATTTGTAATTTTTAGTGATATGATGTGTATGTTAAATAGCTGATAAAATAAAACTTGTGTGGTTTTGTGCTCACCTTGCTGTCAGCAGTTCAGTTACACTAACAATTCTCACGTCTAGTGCTATTGACATGCTTCCTTGGTATTCTGTGAAGCATTTTATGAATGCCATCTTAGAGCTTCTATGGATGTGTTATTTCTATTATGACAGGTTTGACATAATTTATGAATTTAAAATAGTTGATTGTGACAGAGGATGATTATAGACAATGAATTAAGTTCACTACTTGCTTTTTGTAATCAATCATAATCTTGTTGTTTTGATTGAGGAGTAAGTAGTTATCACAAACTACTTAGCAATCATAATGAAGATGAGATCATGGGAAAGCTATTCCACTTTCCCAAGCAACATTAACAAATTAAATTTACCTAACAATAAATTTGGTTTGAATAACCCATGGGATCGTGAAGCAAAATGCAGGCAAATTTAGTGAGTTCTTTACTTAACAACTGACAGTCATAAGGCTGTAGAGGTTTTGGAAAATAGGAACTTGTCATCATGTTACATGGATGTGTAAACCAAATCTTTCTTAAATCTAGAGAGCACTCTGCATGCAGCTATCATATTTTAAATAATACCTACTTAGAGTGCCATCATGGGAACATTGACAGGTTCTTCCCTGTCAATGTATTCAAGTTTTGTTGTATTTGGTTTTGTTGTACAGGATTCGAAACGAGGATTTGGGATTGCAGTTTCTGGCGGCAGAGATAACCCTCATTTTGAAAATGGTGAAACATCGATAGTCATTTCAGATGTTCTCCCAGGTGGCCCAGCAGATGGATTACTTCAGTAAGCACTTTTTTCTCTGTCTGGCATTTTGAGGGGCATGGCTGTAGAATACATAAAACCTTTAAACAGACTTGGTTGAAATCTGGGTGATTTAATCCCCTCAAGATCTGGTGCCCTCTTGAAAAATCTAGATGTCTCTTTAAAAAAAAACCCAAAACAACCAAAAAAGTAAACTCCACATAGCAGTGTTAGTTGCTATTTGGTAAAATAATTAAATTTCAGTGGTGTTGAAAAGTCTTTAACAGTTAAGTATGTTTCTTTCTTGCATTTCATTTAAAGAAACAGTAGAAATACTTAATATCTTAAAACATCTTCTTTGTTCCTCCTCCAGTAAACACGTTTAGTGATCAATCATTAGTTTCCAAGAATGACTTAAGTCAGCCCAGAGAAGGTTTGCTAAATATTTGTATCTGAAAGAAAAAATTATGGAAATAAAGAGTTTCTGTTGTCTTTCTGATAACTTCATCCTTGGTGAGGCAGCATCTACCATGTACAAACAATTTTAAATCTGTAGGCTGAGAGTTTCTATCCTACATCGGTTTTCCATCCTTTGACCTGAAATACCTGATGAGGACTAGGCAATTTGAAAGAATGCCAGATAATTGTGCAGTAATAATAATTCAAGAGAGTAGATTCTGTCCTTTTTGCCAAACATTTTTTTTGGTCAGATAATGAAATGGCTGACATGGGAGTTGTTGTTGAGTAACTAAATAATAGGGTAGTTGTAAAGCATATAACAAACAATTTTTAACATAAATGTACAAATCCGACATTTTATAGCAGTGATCCCTGCACACCACCACTGTCATCCAACCTGTCCATAATCACCTGTGATTTGGGAATTAAATCATGTCCAGAAATTATGAAAGATCATAGGTAAATTGATGATGGCAAGGGACTACCAAGATATTTGGGCACTTTAGGACAAAAGACATCCTGAAGAAAAATTAATCCAAAGCTGTTCCTCCAGCAAATCAAGGAATATAGGCCTAACCTTCAGAGTGTAAGAGAAAAACAATCCTGTCATCTTTTTAGGGTAAAATGAGCACAAGTAGATGGACCTCTTTATATAATATTACAACATTAAGTTCAATACTGTCTTTGGATGTATGGACTGTCCAGAGAGCTATTTTAATCCTTGCATAAACCTGGATGAAACTGACACTGAAATATAGCATGCTGTTCTGGCATACGCATCCACTAAAAGGAATTGAAAGGGTATGAAAAGAGGCACAAAAATCATTTAGGAGTTAGAATGCCTTACAAATGGAGGCTTAGAGTGTATAATCTTCTTATTTAAAAAGGAGATTGTGATGTGATTTGATTATAATGAAGATAAGATAGTTAGTGGCACAGATTTCTTTTATCTAGCAGAAAATGGCAAAATAACCAGTAATTTGTTGAGCTAATGCTCTGACTGTAAGGTTAGTGACTGAGTAGTCACCAGAATAAACTAAAATGAGGAGTGGTAATTTGGAGGTTTTTTAACCTTTTTCACTTTTGCATTGAAATGCCCTTATGTATTTTATGGTGTTTAATTAATCAGTGTTATGGGACTATTTCATAGGGGGTTAGGTATTAGTGATCTACTTGATATGCAGGAAGTCTGAACAGAGAAGTCGGTAATCTCAGTTGGCCTGTGTGTTAGGGCAGGGAGGACTTCTTGTGTATTATAGTTTTGTTGGGTTTTTTTTCCCCCCAATCACCTTTCTATAGAGTAGATGGGACCTGTACCCCAGACTTTCAGAAAAATGTATTGCAGTTGTACTTGTCAATATTTGCCTAAATACTGGTATGGCTGCAGCAGTTTGAAGCTTTCCTGAGATTCTTATGTGAAAGAAGTCTAGCACTAGGTGTGAAAAACTAAGAACTCTGAAAGAATTAAAAAAAAATTTTAATACTCATCACAAATGTGCTTTAAAAAACATTATGGCGAGGTACTTAAGCTGAACACAGTATATACACAAAAACAGTGCTGTTCAATGTCTTATTTTTAGGTACACTGAAAGCTGCTTCTAATATTCAGATATTGTAGTGTTTATGTAGGACACACTGTTTTAAAGCAGAACTCCTTGTTAAACTGAATGAAATTCATAGGCTCCCTCTGAAAAAAAAAAAAAAAGAAATTTTATTCTGCTGCTTTCATGAAGACTCCTCTTAAACTCTTTCCTTTTTTATCTCCCTCCCCATTTCCAGAGAAAATGACCGAGTGGTCATAGTTAATGGGACCCCGATGGAAAATGTTCTGCATTCTTTTGCGGTTCAGCAGCTTAGGAAAAGTGGAAAAGTGGCCACCATCGTAAGTAAATTCCAAACGTATTCAGTGTACAGTGGTATGTACCTGCTTAACCAGTCAGGATTTTGGTTTTCTTCTATAAAGTGTACTTTAAAGGCATAAAGCAAAGCAGTCCTTTGCCAGATACAAAGTACAAAGTAAATAAAGCAAGGACATAGTTTCTGCAGGTGAAACAAATGGAAATTAATAAACAGTATCACAAAGTTATCTTGTTGAAAAACTGAGAATAAAATGTTTATTTTATAATGTTTATTTTACTGAATAATGAGTGGTACAAAGTAGAAGTTATGTGAGGCAAATGATGTCCTGCATACACAAATCTTGTCCAATACTAAATAGAATATTGTTCTTCCTTCTTTTTTTCCCCAACCTCTATTTGAAACATGAAGAATATTCATCTGTTCAATTTCACATTCTGATCTTTGATAGGAGTTTGTTTGTTTGTTTGTTTGATATTGTACTGAACAGGTAGTGAAAAGACCAAGGAAAGTGCAGGCTGCTGCGCTGAAGAGAAGCCCCTCCCTCGACTATGAGGACAGAGCTTTAGATGTAATGGATGACCATGCAGAATTTGATGGCAAAAGTGCTCGAAGCGGCTATAGTGAGAGAAGCTGGCACAGTGGAAATGGAGGGCGCAGCCAAAGCTGGGGAAACAGCCTGGATCAGAGCTATAGAGATGAGCAAGACCGAGGGCGTAACCGAAGCAGAGACCGTGACAGGGAATGCAGCTACAGTCGTGATCGAAGTCGTGGTAGGAGCGTTGACAGGAGCTTGGATCGAGACTACAGAAGAGATCGGAGCAGGGGAAGGAGCATTGACAGGGATGGTGGCTATGAACAGGACTACAGAGGAGACTACAGCCCTCCCAGTTACAGTCATGGATCTTTATCTGATCCTAGATATGGGAGGGAAATGAGGAGTCATAGCCGGGACAGGCTTCGTTCCCGCAGTCCTTCGCCTGAAATGCACCACCAACACGAGTACATCGGACCGCAGGATCAGAATGCACCAATCAGTGTTCTCTTAACAAAAGGCAGACATAATGAAGGTGGGTACAGTAGGGCAGGAGAGGAATCAGCTTTCAATACAGCATGGGTTTTGGTGGGGAAAGAAGAAGAGCAGAATTACTTTCTGCTTTTACAGGTTAAGTATTGACTTTTCTAACTGATGGTTTAAGTTGTTCTTTCATTCTTCCTGGCTGATTTGGGATGCTTTTTCCCCAGCACCTTGAACTTTACCTTTGAACAAAGATTTGTTCACCCACATCATTTCAGTCTTTTCAAGCCACTGTGTCCTTGGTTTTCCATTTTCTCAGCCCTTTTCTTCTGGTTCTGATGGAAAACATGGATCTGATCATGATTCAGATTACATTTGGCACGTCTACAAAAGGGTTAGCTAGAAAGGGTGAAGAGTAGACTCTGCCTTTAATAATAAGGTTTGTTTGGTTCTGGTCATTAAACAATACTGAAATAGCAGCAGCTGAAATACTGAAATAGCAGGATTTCAGCCTTTCTTTGCTGAGTATTGAAGTGTGTAAATGAAAGCCAAAAGCCTGACCTTTTTTTCACTGTGAAATAAAGACTTATGCTGGAAAGCATGTCTGAGATTAGGTTGTGCATTCTTTTGTGTTTGGGAATTTTTTTGGGGGGTGGTGGTTTATTTCTGGAAGGGTTCGGTGTGGTTGTTGGGTTTTTTCCTATTCTGCCCTGTTGTAATTTTAAGAATTTTTTGCTAATTAAACTTTGTATGCAGGAGATAACATCTTTTTTCATTGAGTCTGGCAACAATCCTTTTTCCTTCTTCCTCTTCTTCCTTCCTCTTCTTCCTTCCTCTTCTTCCTTCCTCTTCTT
>VWZT01000318.1:16746-33444 GCA_013397055.1 Pachycephala philippinensis
TAATAATGTTATAATAATAATAATAATGTTACTAATAATTTTATAATAAGCAGCTTCAGGACAAAGGCGTAGTTTTGCTGCTGGAGGTGCAGACCAATTGTCCAACTGTATCTGGTTTTGGATTGTTGCTTGTTCATATTGTGATGGCAGCACAGATATAGGAGACTTGGCCTAGGGTGAAGTGGTTTTACTAGGCCTATGTTTTTTCTCTCATGGTATAATGGTGTTTCATGCATGTACACAGTGTAGTTTTTTAAAAAATGCATCCTTGCTCATCTTTTAAGCTACAGTGGATTATCTTCTTGGTTCCAGAATATGGACTCCGTCTTGGAAGTCAGATCTTCATAAAAGAAATGACCCGTACTGGCCTAGCAACCAAAGACGGCAACCTTCATGAAGGAGATATCATTCTNTCTCCTCTTCTTTCTTCCTCTTCATGAAGTTTCCACTCGTAAAGATAATGCAGATAGGTATTCAAATAAGGAGAAATTTAAGGTGCATTTGTTAATTGTTAATGCATTGTTTAAACATAAACTTTTATGTTTAGCTATACTGTAATAATTTCTGCCATTCATATGGATACTTTGCAGACTTGNTCAAGGTCTGTTCTGGTTTTACTGCTAGCAGGCACTGGTTATAGTGGTTATTCTGAACTAAGTCATGTTATAGTCACTTTCACTGCTAAACTTGAGCACAATGTGGACTTGTTTGTTATTGTTGCCTTTTTATGTCCAGATCAATGGTACAGTGACAGANAAATTTCTTTGCCTGAAACAACCAAGGCATTTCCTGGACTATGGATAGGACAGGGTCAGCATGCAGTAACTGATGAAAATAAATACTTCTGTTAGTGTTTTTTGACCCTTTTTCACCTCTATGTCATGCAAAATATGAATCAGAGAGAAGCTAGTNTTCTCTCATGGTATAATGGTGTTTCATGCATGTACACAGTGTAGTTTTTTAAAAAATGCATCCTTGCTCATCTTTTAAGCTACAGTGGATTATCTTCTTGGTTCCAGAATATGGACTCCGTCTTGGAAGTCAGATCTTCATAAAAGAAATGACCCGTACTGGCCTAGCAACCAAAGACGGCAACCTTCATGAAGGAGATATCATTCTCAAGGTCTGTTCTGGTTTTACTGCTAGCAGGCACTGGTTATAGTGGTTATTCTGAACTAAGTCATGTTATAGTCACTTTCACTGCTAAACTTGAGCACAATGTGGACTTGTTTGTTATTGTTGCCTTTTTATGTCCAGATCAATGGTACAGTGACAGAGAACATGTCTTTAGCTGATGCCCGAAAATTGATTGAGAAATCACGTGGGAAACTCCAGCTGGTTGTTCTCAGGGACCGAAAGCAGACACTGCTCAACATTCCTTCACTGAACGACAGTGACTCAGAAATGGATGGTGAGGTTTAATGTGGATCCAAAGTTCTGGACTCTGTGCAAGGACAAAATAGAGCTTATATTGTTTTGCTGTGGTAGAGTGATATTAGGTTATTTAAGAAAAATAATGAAACACAAACAAACCTAAGTAATAATTAAGCATCAAGTCCCCTTTCTTTAGGTGAAAATAATTTTGTAGCAACCATATAATTACATTTTAGGAAGGGGCAGAGACAGAAGAACCAATGTTGGTCTGGCAAAATCAGTCTTACTTCTTGGAACAAGCAAATCAGTTGCTTTAATAAAAAATTTAAAAACAAGTGCATTGGACTGGTCTCTCCTTCTGAGGGCATTAACATTCATGGCAGTATTCAAATCGAGGGAAGAAATGTCAGGACAAGAGGAAATTAAGTGCTCCTGGATAACTGTTTCTATTCCCAGTACCCGTTCTATACAAGTGTATGAGCTGTATCTCAGCATAATCTTGCTTTGGGAAGGGCTCAGAATATTTGGGGGAGCAGGATGTTATATTATTTGGAACAAGATACTTGCTTTGCTGGTGCCAGAATATGGGGTGGAACTTTCTGTAGGTTTTACTGTGAAGTCTGAGGTGCAGTTCGAACCCGAGGGCCACTGAAGGGCAATGATGTAAGGACAGTTGATGTGAAGGTGGCCTTTGGTTTGGAAACCTCCATGACATCTCAAATCAAAGCCTGCTAACACTAGCTAATGCAACTGTGGTATGCTCAAAGTAGTTGTGTGATGTGAGTGTGTTTCTCAAAGGTTGTGTGAGACCTTCCTGAAATATTATCGGAGGGTGGAGGGGTGGAAGCACTAAAAGGCACTTTTTGAACCTTTGTCAAATCCAACTTGAAACAAGAGTGGGCTGAAATGCTCAGTGTATCCTATATGTGAAAACTTTGTAAATACACATGGCGATCGGGTGACAAGATTACTTAAACAAATCCTGCATTTCTTGATTTGCCATTCTCTTTACAGATATTTCTGAAATAGAGTCGAACAGATCATTCTCCCCTCAAGACGACAGACTACATCATTCTGATCTAGATTCACACTCATCCAATGAAAAACTGAAAGATAAACCAAAGTAAAAAATGGTCTTCTCTAGTTCATTTTTATCATGCTTGTCAAAGAAGTTGCTCAAATATATGCATTCTTACCTGATTTCATTATGCTTTTTTCTATTTCTTTCTTTTAGTGCAAAAGAGGATCCCTCCAGTAGGATGTCCAGAATGGGAGCAATGCCTACACCATTCAAATCAACTGGTGACGTTGCTACTCCTGCTGTTACAGCTGTAGACTCAAACAGAGAACTGAAGTACCAAGATGACCCAGCAGGTGAGAACCTGAAGGTTTTGGTTGCCTTTTTTTTCCCCTGGCCACAGAATGTCTATTCCCTCAACCATGTTGACAAAACTGGTATATTGTTCATGTCAGCCCCACCCTGACACACAGAGAAGAGGTCTGTCTTTGCTTTGTGGTGCAGGGAAGAAACACCTGATATTATTTGACAGCAGTTGATTGTTAGAATTACCACCTGAATAAAGCAAATACTCTCCTAGAACATCTGCTGTTAGCCTGTTGCCCATAGCAGATGAAAAAAGTCTGATCTAGCTTGCCTGAAAGCGTTGTGTATCCCTTCCTTGAACTCTTTATTCTTTTTCAAGAATTAAAAAAATAGAAATAAATGCATTTTTTTGAGACATGCTTGATTTTTAAATCTGTGTTAATCTTTGGCATGAAGGGTTTGATTGCTGTCTGATAGCGAAAAATTGCTGCCATTTATAACTTTTTCAATATCTCAGTAACTTCTTTTGTCCTTTCTTTTACATTTAGTGCCTCAGCCAAAAGCAGTTACACGAACAATTCTTAAACCCAGCCCAGAAGATGAAGCAATATATGGGTAAGGTGGCACTTGCTGAGTTCTTTTGTACTCAGTATTCTTCCAAAGACCAGTATCTGATTCTTGGCTGCATGCTTTGTGTTCTTTCTCCCCTTTGGAGTGATACTCCCTTTATAGCTTAATGCTGAGAAGGTGACATGGCTTCTAACTGATGTTATTTGAGTTCCACTTAGTTTTAGAAATATCTGCCTGGAATCTACCTGGAAGGTATAGAACACTCTGTGTTTCCAGGCTTGCGTGGGAACATATGCAAGAATTTTGTTTTATTTTACTTTTATTAATAGGAAATCAATTTACATGTTTTCTTTTAAGAGTTTCCAAATACAGAAGTTGAAGAAATAAAAGTGTTTGGATTGTGAGGAGAAGCCTAAAGTTTTGAAAACATTTTTGTAGCTTGGTGGATTTTCTTAAATGGATTTTCTTCTCAGATCTTTTCTGGGTTGGACCCTGCATATGTTGTCATTGATGTGCAAATTAATCAAGTGATTATTTTGGTGATTTATAATACAGGCTTAGGGTATTACTGAGAATGGCTGACAGATAAGTAGTGTCCTCTGAGTTGGAAGGTCACTCAGGCATACAGCTTTTCTGACAGCAAAAAAGCTGAGCCTAGTCCAGTAGTCTCCCTCACTGCAATGTGGAAGGGCTGATTGTTGACATATCAGTAGATTATACTTGGAAATATTTCTCATTACAAGAAAATTTGAAGACTTCTAATAAACATGTTAAACAGTAAAGAAAGTAGTTTAAACTGTTTAATTCACACGACAGTTCTTTAGATTATAGAAGAAAAAACAATGAGTATGATTACTCATAACTCAGTCTGTTTTCACAAAAACCACAGGTGTTCATATGAGAGAGGATAAGTAGGTAGGGAACTACTTTGGGGCTTCAAAAACAGGGACATGTTTGCCTGTTCAGTCAAGTCTGTGCATGCCACTTAGTCACTCTACCTAGTTCATTTTCCACTCTGAAAAATGCAAATTCTCTGCCTCCTGCCTTCACTGAAGAGTTACCTGGGTAAATACAGCCTATATAGTGAAAGAAAGGGCATAAGAATATTATTAATATGACATTGTTGAGGAGTTGCAATTCTTTTTCTTTTGGCATCCTAATATTGTTATATGCTTAACATCTGGCCTTACTTCCTTTTTCTGTTTGTAAATCTTGCAGTCCTAATACAAAAATGGTGAGATTCAAGAAGGGGGACAGTGTGGGTCTACGACTGGCTGGTGGAAATGATGTAGGGATATTTATTGCTGGAATTCAAGAAGGTACCTCAGCTGATCAGGAGGGACTGCAGGAAGGAGATCAGATTCTTAAGGTATGAGTATGTGTCCCTGAAGTGCAAATAACTTCTGTATACTCTTGTTTGCTTCTTAATGGAAATATGGGAGAAATTATGAGTTTAGGAAGTCAAATTATTGCTTTGGAAGGGTGTATATATGGTGAAGGGATCTTACAGAAGTGGGTTTTTGAAGGAGAATTGTATACCAATTCTCCTTCAAAAACCCAAGAAAAATGCTGCAATAAATTTTTTGTACAATGTTTCTTCCTAATCTTAGAGGGGGAAAAATTGAGGCCATCATAATTTTCTTCTTTCATCTTTCTCCAGTTTCTTTGGTTTATGGTGATTTAATTTTCAAGTTTCTGATTTATGGCATCTGTATAATTTCATCCCTTCATTCTGCTTTTTTCTGAAAATCCACATGGAAGGCTAATGTAATTTTCTCTCTGCCTCTTTTCTCTTGCCACTTCTAGAGGCTATTAGAGTTGAAGAAACAATTTAGCAGTGTACAATCAGAACCTTGTTATTTCAGAAAGATCACTGTTCATAGCTGGAATAAAATATTCACAAGAGACAATCGTATTGACTTTTTAAAAATAATAAGGGAAGAGAATGTTTAAGATATTTTCAGATTAAAGAAAAATGGGTGTTTATTCTTTTTATTGTTGATTTTTAGTTGTTTTGGTGTTTTTTGGTATGTAGGTAAACACTCAAGACTTCAGAGGCATTGTTCGGGAAGAAGCCGTTTTGTATCTCTTAGAAATTCCGAAAGGTGAAACTGTGACAATATTGGCTCAAAGCAAATATGAAGGTAGGTGCTTTGAAAAAAATGTATGTGTATCTTTGAAGCTTTTAAGCTGTGCTTTGTCAGTGAAACCACAAATAATCTCTCTTGAGTTTGTTTTTCATAGCATTTTAGTTACTCTCCTTTTCACTAGCTAAGATAGCTGTATTCCATACATACAAGGCTGCATGTGTGATGTGTTTTTCAGAGTACTTCTCCATGTCTTTCATTTTTAGCAAATAGCAAATCTTAATTCTGAAATGTGGTAAGGTACTGTTTGTTCTTCTGCTCTTCTGTCTGTAGCAGCTGGGAGAAGATCTGCTGTTAGCATTCCTTTTCTGCTGAGCCTTGGCAGTCATAAGGGATTTGGTCAGCAACAAATGGACAGTTTTATTCATGAGCAGTTAAGGAGCAAGCAAAGCTTCTTGCTTTCCTGTTGGGAAAAGGAAAGAAGACCGTATGTAGTACCATAGCTGCCTTTTGCATTTGGAATGTGCAAATACCTCCTTGCCCCGGAGCAGTAAGGGCTGTACACACTCAAGTATGGAACACTCCTGATAAGTGTGTGTAGGGCAACGAATGTGAACGTGAATGAAAGTCTGAGTTTTTACATCTTTCTGAGCAGACATTTAGAATTTCAAAGCTCTATTTGCTAGAACCACAGCTTAATCTTTCTTTCAAGTGTAAAAGATATAAACTAAAAGGGAGGTCTTGTTTTAGTCTACAGAGACATCATGGCCTGTGGCAGAGGAGATTCATTCTTCATCAGAAGTCACTTTGAGTGTGAAAAAGAGTCACCACAGAGCTTAGCATTCACCAGAGGGGAGATCTTTAGAGTAGTTGATACACTGTATGACGGCAAACTGGGAAACTGGCTGGCTGTGAGAATTGGAAATGAACTGGAAAAGGGTCTCATTCCAAATAAGAGCAGGTAAGGTGGCAACATGTTTTCCTACCCATTGTTAGAAGTAAGATTCCCCCCCCCCGCCAAGTTATTCTTCCTTCCTAGGTCTTACCTTTCTTCCTTTTTGTTTCCCTCAACAAGAATGAATAAATTGTTTTTTCTTTACTTTTACAAGAATTGTACCCGTAAAAACTCCAGATTGTAGAACGATGGCATTATGCAAGGAGACAATGAGAGACAATACATACTAGATCATGTATTTGCAGCACAGACCTAGTGCTTCTGTCTCAGCAATCAACCAAGCTTTGAGCACTAGCTGCTTCAGTTCCTCTTCCAGAAAATGGGTGGTGGATCCTATTTTTTTTTGCTTTTTTCCCCCACCTTCTTCTTTGTCTGTCCACACCCACCAAATCAAAACAAACAAAAAACCCCAACCAAATAAAAAACTAAACAAAAAAAAAAACCCTTTACCTTGGGAAGCTCATGACTTTGTGTGCAAGAATACTCTGATGATTAATCATTTAGAAGAACTTCAGTGCTTAAATTTCTTATGTATATCCTTATGTATAGTGTTTTAAGTATTTATGCTGAGGCTGGTGTTTTGTTTTTTTTTTTGTAGCTGTAGTCTGTATTTTTGTGTGAAATACTGAGTGAACCACAGCAACGTTTTTGCTTAAATATGCTTTCATAGTCAAAATTTATGGGAGGTAATAATAAGTGTTCAAATGTGTACAATGAGTAAAAGTATTACAATTAATCTGAAAAAAAAACCTTAAAAAACCAACCAGACTGTAGCTGAATTTTTAGACTGTAGCTTTTAAGTTCTTGAGTGTGGTTGTGATTTTATGATGGAAGTAAAAGCTCACAATTACATGGTACACACAAGTTATGAAATACGCTTCTTATGTGACTCCCCTGTCTGTTTCCTGGTAAGTACATTTTCTCCTCTGTTAACTGATCTGACCAAAGCAGCCTTTGTTTCTATGCTGTAGTGACTTAACTTTTGAGGCCTAATGGAGAAGAGAATAGTAACAGTAATTTCCTAGGCCTTCCATTTGGAGTTGCCCTCTCTCACCACCTCTTTGCATTTGCATTCTTTTATTTATGCTTGTGTTAAGTGGCCATTTTAAGAGCTCAGGACTCATTCCTGCCCAGCAACTTGTAGCTGTGGCAAGTCAGAATGTTGTTCTGACGATGTGTTTGCTCCAAGGCAAAGGTACCTGAACATGTCTGCTTTTACCTCCACTCCTTCCTATCTATCTGGCAAATTACCTGTTGCAAATTCAAAATCCATTTTTCTTCAGTGAAAGCACCCTTGCCCTCTTTGACTGGTTCTGAACTATCTACTTTCTCTGTCAGAGCTGAACAGATGGCCAGTGTTCAAAATGCCCAAAAGGACGGCTCAAGTGACAGGGCAGATTTCTGGAGAACACGTGGCCAGCGATCTGGAGCAAAGAAGAATCTGAGGAAGAGTCGTGAAGATTTGACAGCTATTGTATCTGTGAGCACAAAATTCCCAGCTTACGAGCGCGTTCAGCTGCGTGAAGGTGAGACTGCTTTAAGCTGGCTGCCCATTTATTGCTGGCTGCTTTAGCATCCAAATGTTTGGTCAGCTAAGAAAGTGATTTCCAACAACTTCTAACAATGTTAAATTACAACAACAGGAAGGGATGATACTTTTCTCAGAATGGAAATTTCTGGATGCTACTAATTATGAGAAAGCTTTTTTACCCTTTTAAACTGCTGTTGTTCTCTCGCCTCCAAATTACACGTGCCAGTTGTAAGGTTCAAAATGAAAAAGAGATGAAACAGCAGGGCTTTCTTTGTTTCTTCAGATTCTTCTTGGCTAGCTCTGAAAGTACAATCCATATGCCTGAGATCAACCTCAGCCTTCATAAATAGCACTTCAACAGTAGCTTCAGAGCAAAGAGAACCCCAGTATTTTCAATGGATTGTCCAAATGTAATCATGGTTCATGTGGTCTGTCTCCATGACTGTAAACTATCATATTACTAGTGATGTTGAGCAGATCAAGCTGATTTTCTGGGTAGTAGCACATGTCAGAATTCTGGAACAAAACAAACAGTAAAGAGTATTTTAAGGGGGATCCCAGATACCAAGATGAAGACTTGGGGTAATGGCGTTCCCCCATTAACTCTGAGGACTGTGTTTGCACTTTCTTCAACATGAGCAATAACATAGTTTTACATTTCTTTGCTTCGTCAAGCTGCATTGCAGTTGGTTTATCATTTGTGTCTTTATTCACACAAAACCCCCTGTGTCAAGGTTCATGCAGTTTTGATGGATGGAAAAATAAATGAAGATCTGCTGTATGTTTTCAGATGTCAAATCTTCCAAATACAGTTCCATTAGAAGGAATAAGAAAGCTATTAAATCAAAACATTCTCTTACTTCCTCAGCTGGTAAAAGCAGCTTTCTCTATTATGCTGTTGCACAAACCTCTGGGAAAGAAATTTTTTAAAATATATTTTTAATACCTTCAACTTATTCTTAACTTTGCATAGTAACTGAGAGTCTTGTCTTTTCTATATAAAACCAGTCTTACCAGATTTCTCTTTTCTCCAAATATTTTTCTTTCAGCTGGTTTTAAGAGACCTGTGGTGATATTTGGCCCTATTGCAGATGTTGCTATGGAGAAGTTGTCAAATGATTTGCCTCACCTGTACCAAACAGCAAGTAAGTTGTCATCTTAGTGTCTTTTTCATCCTTAACTGAGAGAATGGATAACTTAATAATCACAGCTGCCTGGCCACTCTAGATAAGCTGAAATGTTGTCTTTGCAGAGACAGAACCCAGAGACGCAGGTTCGGAGAAGTCAACGGGGGTAGTGCGCTTGAACACTGTGAGGCAAATCATTGAGCAGGTAGGGCATTTCTCTGAAAATTGCATATGCTCAAAGGCATGGTGTTTGATTTGTTTGCTTCTAAAGCTTCCAGAGTACTCAAATTTTCACTGTGTCTATTTCTGTAATAAGGTAATGTAATGACAAAGCTGTTTTGAAGTTGTTCAACAGCAATTTTGGTAATTTTTATAGCTTTGAACCTAATACTAGAACTTATATTTTCCTTCTCAAGTCCATTCTAAATTTGAGTAGAGGAGACTCTGTTTTACTGTATGCTTTATGAATTTCCATGGAGGCTTTACTGTCATGAAGTGCTCTACTTGCTCTTAACATTCTAAATGTAATATAACTGTGAGAAAACATCCCACAAGTTATGGCCTTATTTGGACACAAATATCCTGGTTTTCCTAGGATCCCATGTTCCAATCACCTCCACTTGTTCCCACATGCACCACATTGACTGGCCTTTCTTGTTAACAGGATAAACATGCTCTGTTGGATGTCACTCCTAAAGCAGTGGACCTGCTAAATTACACCCAGTGGTTTCCAATTGTGGTGTTCTTTAACCCAGACAGTAAGCAGGGTGTGAAGACCATGAGACAAAGGCTATGTCCTACATCAAACAAGAGCTCGAGAAAACTTTATGAGCAAGCAAACAAACTGAAGAAAACTTGTTCCCACCTCTTTACAGGTAAGGAAGAATGTTTGTTTAACCTGCTTACTAAGAGAGAACTGTGTGTCACTCTGTGAGTCTTGAGACATCTGCTTATTACACTTCACATTAACTCATGCAGGCTGGAACTAAAAGAGTGTGAAGGTATGGTCGTGAGTAATGCCTTCCTCGACTTTTTTCAAAGTTCCTTGTTCTGCCAAATTCTAATGCAGAAGAAATTGTGATCTGGTGTACTGCCATTAAAAGATAAGTGATTTAATAAGCTTGGAAATGGACAAACAATAAAATAAAAATGCATCTGTCAATGATCTAAATGAAGTGGCTGTTTAACATTCTCACATACCTAAACCAAAAAGTGTTAAACAGCAAAGAATGGATAAAGGATTGCATTGCATTTACTGTGTATATACACCATTTCCTTCAATTTTTACAGCAACCATTAATTTGAATTCAGCCAACGATAGCTGGTATGGCAGCCTGAAGGATACAATTCAGCAACAGCAAGGAGAAGCAGTATGGGTGTCAGAAGGAAAGGTAAGCAGCCAGTCCATACTCTGTGAAGCTATACAGATGTCTCAAAGTACCCCTTGCCAGTAAAAATTGTTGAAAATTTCATTTTCCGGTGGTTGATAGGCTAGACAAATAGTCAGTTGATGTATGTCTGTAAAAAAAAAAAAAAGTTATTATTATTCTTTCTGTTACACATTAGAGCTTTCATCACTAGTGCTCTGGCTAGGGGAGAATGATGATGAGGGATAAACTTTTACAGGACTTTTCATTGTGATTCTGCATTAGTTTCATTCACGAAGTCATTCCTAAGGGTTTGTCTGGCCTGATGTTGAGTCTTAGCTTGACTTTAATTCTAATTTATTTAATCTTTGTTCCTTAATTTCTACTGACTTTTCTCTAGATGGATGGCATGGAAGATGATGCAGATGATCGTATGTCCTACCTTACTGCCATGGGTGCTGACTATTTGAGCTGTGACAGTAGGCTGATCAGTGACCTTGAGGACACAGATGGAGAAGGGGGTGCATACACTGACAATGAACTTGATGAGCCTTTGGAGGAACCAAGGATTTCTTCTGTTAGCCGGTCCTCTGAACCTGTGCATCACGAGGAGGTGAGATGATTGGATTTTTCAATGAGACTGAACTTTGGGCTTTCCAAAAACCCTTTATGTATGGCTTAAAAATCAGAGGGGTTTTTTTAACTGCAGATTTATCTTGCTTCTGATAGTGTTTTAGAGCTACACCGTGAAGAGCAAAAATAATAATAGCTCCACTTTTCTGCCTAACTTTATAGATTTCCTGATGATGTCTCATCACCTTGAACTTTTCAATTACATTTGCAGTGATTGTAGTCAGGTTGTTGGCAGTCTTTTGACTCCTGGTTACTGTTTCCAAAATCATAAGCTTGAGAGAGAGGAAAAATGATTGAATTACTGGCTACTGCAGTGATTTTCTCTTATTATCTTTCACAGAGTTTAAAAAAATTTAATCCAGAACCAAGGGCTCAGTTGAGAAAAGCTGGTAGCAGGGAGATCCTTAGAGAACCGAGTCCACCTCCAGCATTCAAGCCTGAACCACCTAAGGTAAATTTGGAGAAACAAATCTGAATACAAATGTCCTCTTTCTGGAGAACTCTCCAGGGTGGCACATTGGAAAGAGCAATACACATGATCAGGGACTAGAAAACATTTCAGATGTGGACAGAAGAAATGACTAAAGTGTTGCAGGATCAAGCAGAAAGAAGATTTACTGGATAACAGTTCTTCTGAAATATATGTGATCTCCAATATATGATTTCCATATGGAATAAGAAAGTAAACTCCTTTTTGTATCTACTAACAAACTGAGAAGCACTTTTTTAGCTCAGCAAGATTAAAAGTAGGCTAATCACCAGGAAAAACAAATCTGATGGCTATTACTGTGAAGCACAAAATCAGAATCTACCACCTGACCACCTGATGCAGGAGGGAAAAAGTTATAGTGTTTGGACACTAGTTCTATTTTTACAAAGTTTTGAATTCATCTGACCCCGAAGTCCTTTCTTTGTGAGGAGTGGTGGCCTCATATACCCTAAATACTCAAAATAACGGTCCAAGTGTGCTGAAAATAGGGCAGAGTAGAACATGTGGAGGGAAAACAAAAGTAGAATATAAAACAGAATTGGGTTCTATCCACTTCTAAATTTTAGGTCATGATACTCTACATTAAGAAGTGAAAAATTATTTGGGGCATCAGTTTTCTCTGTGCTGTGTTCTAACACACGTAGCTCTGGTAATCCTTAACAAACAGGACAAACAAGTCTAAATGTCCTGATCTTCCACAGGCTGATGTGTGGTCCATGAGCATATGCCCAAAATGTTGCAGCAGTTCAAATATCTTTCAAGTGTTACATCATATGAAGATTGGCACTGTTAAATACATAAGCAAAGTGTTTACTTTCAAGTTAAAGCATTCTTTTGAAACTAAAATTATAAAGTTGCTGATGTAAACTTTGTGGGTTTTATACTTTCAGGGAAAGTTACAAAACAAAGAGGATCCATATGACTTCCCCAAGAACTATGACTCCAAATCAACCAACGTTGCTGTCAGCAGTGAGACTTCAACTGTATCAGCAAAAGCACCACCGCCACCTGTTTCTGTGAAACCTGTGTTTGGGCGTCCCATTCTGAGAAACTCTCAGCCAGCAGTCCTGCCTGCAGAGGAGGAGGAGGAGGAAGCAAAGTTGGAAGAGGAAGGAAGCGAACAAGAAAATACTCCAAAATCAGTACTGAGGAAAGTAAAAATATTTGAGGAGATGGATCACAAGGCAAGGATGCAAAGAATGCAAGAGCTACAAGAGGCCCAAAATGCCAGGGTATGAAGAGATGCATTTCCCTCCTCTGTGCTTTGCGACCTATAGAACAGCCAGAGTCCTGAAAATTAAAATCATGCCGTTTGCATTATGTTGCTTTTGGAGGGAGAAGTTTGGGGAACCACACAGAGACATATAGTTGTGTGGATTTGTATATAAAAAGAGGTCATATTTTAAGGTTTGCTATTGTAACTATAAAACTAAAAACTATAAAACTATAAAACTAAAAACCTGACTTCCAATAATCCTGTTGCTTTTGGCAATCCATTGTTCTCAAGCATGGTTTGAATTACTACTCTAGCAAAAGATTATATAATTGTAGGAATATCCATAGGATGTTACCAATTTGTGCTTTAATTTAATTAATTTCAGATGTAGCTGTGACCTGCTAGGTCCTAGATCCTTATGTAGGATCCCTAATGGATAGAGTTAAAAAGAACAGTTATTTTCTTCTACTTTCTTTTAAAGCTTGAAATAGCTCAGAAGCATCCGGATATTTATGCTGTCCCTGTCAAAACACAGAAGTCAGAACAGAACTGGCCCCAGCCGATGAGGTAAGGTGTATCCAGTTCCAAGCATTCTGTCTTGATTCTTGACTTCACTAACAGGAGGAAAACTGATCTTGCCAGTTTTTGTTCATACACATCATCCTGCCTTGGTATATCGTTTTGTTGTGGTGCCTCAAAGATTATTGTAAAGGTGGGGCAAAATTTTAGTGAACTCTTCAGGGAACTCATTTCAGGGTTTTTTTTCTTTTGGTTCATTTATAGTATTTGAGTCATCTAGGAAGAAACACTATATTCTTTCACTGAAATATTTGCAGAGCCAGTTTTTTGCCCCTGTCAGTATTACACAGAAGCTGGCCTGCATTCATGTCCTCTGATGTCAATTCTACCTCTGCTAGATACTTGATGACTGTTAGTCTATCCTAACAAATAATTGCTGTTCTAGTAACACTTGATTACTTAAATGCTTATTCTTTACAAATACATAGTGTGGCTAGGTAAACTAAGGATGACATTGTCTCAGGTGACCCATCAAGTCTCATGAAAGTAGCAGTCTTTCATTAAAATTCAGTGAGTTCTGGATGGGTTGACCACTGCGTCATCTTACCCTGCACACTGCACATTTCTATGATTGAGCAGTCACCTATGCAAGGCCTAACACACTGCATGATGGATTTTGTTTTCTGCTCTTCAGGACTCTTCAGTTTTCCTTGCATCTTAGTAATAGCCATTAGGAATGGGACTTTTTTCTTCGCGAGTCAAATGCTTTGATGTCCCAGTAAATAAACTAAAATGCAAAAATGGAAAACTGTTATTTTCTGGATTTTTTGGCAGGTTCAGAAAAGTATACTTTTATATATAGCATTGGAAGCTTTATAAAAGCAACGAAAATTAATCTTTCACCATATTTGCAGAGTGTCTGCTTACATGCAGAAATCAGTGTTGTTGGCTTTTTACAGGAATGTTAATGAGTGGTGTAGAAGGGAGTATTTAAGCCCTGGGAGAAATATGTAAGGAGAATACCATCTTGTTTTTCCAGAACGTGGGTTGCAAAAATCATGGGTTTTGAAACTGAGGAAATACCCTTCCTTGACAGATTCTATTTTTCTTTGTCTGCTTAATGTCACGTCAAATGTGTGGCACCACAGTGTATTAAAAGCAAATGTGTGGGTTATTTCTGCCCACTTTTAAGGCAAAGAGCCTTAGTGGGAGCCTTGAGTGAAAAGGCTACCAATTTGAGTGAAAAGGCTACCAATTTCGGAAATAAGAAGTCTTTGGACTTTGAGACAGAAGGCTGAGGATGCAAAAGAAGAAGGAGGCATAGAAACAATACTGTGCAAAACTAGTTAAGGGAAATGTCAGTTGGGGCAGTAGCAAGGCTGAAAACCTCTCTGCTCAGCGAATAGAGTGCTGTAAAGCTATTGATGTCTCTGTGTGTGCAGGGGTGTTTAAAATTCTAAATTTGGCATTTTTCCAGGTAGGTTGAGTAGATCAAATCTGAGCATCATCCTCCAGCTTGCTGGAAATAAGATGCGTCTCCAGATATGTTTACCATAGTCATGCAGTTTTTTATTGGCTAGAAGGGGTTTCATTTGCTCCATCTGCCTTTCTAAGCTGTATGTGGCCATAAAACAGATATTAAGTACAACTATTTTTCAGTTTTTCATAATGGAAGTAGACCTGATCTCTCTTTTCCTGTTCTGTGTTAGCTCCAGGCCTCCAGAGCCCCAGAAGCCGCCTGTTAGACCTTACCTGGAGAACCGCGTCAGTTACGGCAGCGATGCGGAGGAGGAGGAGGAGTACCGCCGGCAGCTGGCAGACCACTCTAAGAAGGGCTATTATGGACAGCCATCCAGATACAGAGACACAGAATTGTAGGCTTGCTAGTTTGTCCATGTCTAACACTCTTTTGAGGTTTCTTCCTTCGCAGCCAAAGTGGAGCAATAGTTAGTCCTGAAAAGCTATATTTTTACTGGGGTGGTGTTAGAGGGTACGCTACTCAACTCAGACATATCTATACACTGGAACTGGAAGAGTTCATTTTTTGGGGATATTATTTTGTCAGTGTCTATGAAAAGAAATCACTATTGCCTGAATGCTGTTGCCTGTTTTACAAGGACCAAATCCTTAAAGTTTGTGTTAATTCTTGGTATTTTCATATTTTAATATAAGCCCCCCTTTTTCCTTTTTATTAATGCTGCCTTTTTGGACTGTTCTGCTGTGTTATGAAAGTATGATCCCAGAGATACACTTCCTAATGCAATAGAACTAAATGTGAAAGTGTATTTGAAGAACAGTAAGTGCCTTTAACAAGAAGCATCTGAAGCTGTTTTGACATCTGATACTTGGTGCAAAGCCATAACACACTAAAAAGGGGATTGACTGTTTTACCTATCTTTATTTTTTATCAGTTTCATGGTAACAATTTTCCTTGCATGTTATTTTTCTAAGTTCATAGATGCATATGCAATATTCATAAATACTGACTGTACATATTAAAGGTGCAATTGACTGGGTGGTTGGAAAAGACCAGGATGTGCTTAAACAGAGAAAATGGTGTAGAAACTCAGTCACATATTAAAATTTACACAGACTGCAAATAATAAAGTGTATATTCTAGACAAACCTTGTGTATCTAATTTTTCTTTTGAACTGTATTAGTCTAGAATTGCTGACCTCCATGAGTACACTGTTTCAGTTCAGGGTCTCCTCTCCTGTTTAAATAACTGGGAAACATCACTGTTGACGTGTTTCACAGTGTTCTGAACATCATTTTAAAATCTGCTGTGATTTAAAACTGGTGCAGAAATATGGAAGACCTGCAAGGGACTTACCTTTTAGAGTATTAAGTTTTGCCTCACCATTTCTGCTCTTTATCCTTATACAATAAAAATTCTTGGAAGTGTCATAAATTTCTTTTGATAATACAATATGAAAGATGGTTTTCTAAGGGTCTTCTAAAAATAAAATGCCTTCCAACCTTAACCATTATGTGATTCTATATTAGGAAAATGTTCTTCACTGAGAGGGTGGTTCAGCACTAACTGGAACAGGCTCCCCAGAGCAGTGGTCACAGCACCAGCCTGACAGAGTTCAAGAAGCATTCGGACAATGCTCTCAGGCACTTGGTGTGACTCTTGGGGATGGTGCCTGTGCAGGGCCAGGAGTTGGACTCACTAATCCTTGTGAGTCCCTTCCAACTCAGAAAGTCCATGATTCTGTAATACAGTCTTAAAAAAGGTAGAATTTTCTTGTTGAAGCAATAGGATAAGGAAATTTGTGCTGCTCAGATTAGAATAATTTATGTTGGAAAAGACCTCCAAGCTCATCAAGTCAAACTGTAAACTAAACAGTGCCGAGTCCACTGCTAAACCATGTCCCTACCACATTATACATCTTTAAAATTCCTACAGAGATGGTGACTCAACCACTTCCCTGGGCAGTTCTAACGCCTGGCAGCCCTTTCTATGAACAGATTTTTTCCTAATATCCAATCTAAACCTCC
>VWZT01000353.1:0-11743 GCA_013397055.1 Pachycephala philippinensis
AAAAATATGCAAAAACTCTTCCTTATTCTTCTGCTATTAGAAATGCCTTAAGAGAAATTCCTAGTCACTTGCAATTTCAGATTTAAACAAAATGCAGAAATATTATTTTCTGTGGTCTTTAAAAATGTATTAACATCATTCTATAATTGTTACTCTTAAAAGCATCTCTAGACTCTGTTAAATTATCTTCTTGCTTGTGAGCTTAAATTCTAGCTGTTTGTTGCAGAGTGACAGTACTTATTCTTAGTGGTTTTGAATAATCTCTCAAATAGGTATATATGCATATATCATTATCAGTAGCGATATATGTGTCGCTATATCAACAGGGAGAGAGACATGTTTTGTTTGTTAATCAGATTTAAAAAGCAAAGTAAATTTAAATCCACGATGATTTTACGTTCTTAGTTTTATTTGAGTATACTCAGACTTCATTGCTGCCTGGCTAAAGTTGTAATAGCTTTGTTGCAGATGTTAATTTTTCAGTTGCAGGTTAACCTCAATAGTTTGGATATACGTTGAGGAATTTAGACTTGTTAGATTTGCTATGGACTACTTTCAGTCTGGATACGTCAGGCAAAAAGAAAATTAGGGCACACTGAATTATCCCGTATCATTAAATGATACAACACACCAATATATTTTCAATTAACACAGTCGTAGTGAGGGAACTGTTCTGGGAATCACATGAAATACAGAGTCAGTGGCCATTTGAATAAAGATAAATGTGCTTTGATAAGAAGGAGCTCCAAACCGATAACAACACCACAACAAAGGTCTTGGTTTACTTTGCTCGCATGTATCTTCCTTTACATACCACTTTCTGTTTTTCTCTGAGGAATTCCTTGTGATTTGTTTCTCTTCTGCTCTTTAACAGTAAGCTTAAACACCTTTTCAGCCTTTGTTTTCTTGGAAAGTTTACAGAGAATAAATAGTCATACATGAATATCAAAGCTTCATTTTTGTTTTGGATCTCATAGTCTAAATTTAACTATTTCCATGGTTGCTGTGTTTTCTAGATTCTTAAACCTTATGGAAATCCTTTGTTTTTCTCCTTTCAAGCCTCCTTTGTAAAAATAGCTGTCTATTTTAGTCTTCCCGTTCTTATATTTAGTTAATTTTTCCTGATATATTTCTGACTTAAGCCTTCTACACTCATTTATTCAGCTAACTCTAGTATACACTATATTCTTATTCTGTTAAATGCAATTTCTCGCAGCTGTTAAAGCAAGTGAGCTGTAGTTGTTATGAATGTTTGCTATAAATTCATTCTGAATCCCAACTGAAATAGCTCTGTATAGAACTTTGCAGATGGTGCAGAAACTGAGATATGATGCTTGGCTACTTATTTCAAAATTGTACAGGTCCTTTGGGTAGGTCACTAGTAGCAGAAGTGTCAGATAATAATCAGAATTGTTAATCATAGCTTCGAAAGCACAGCTAGCATTTGATTTTAAAAACTGGATTAAAACCAAAACATCACCTGGGCCCATTCCTACGTACGTGTGATGGAAGTTTCTTCCTCTCTATAGGAGCACCAGTGCACACATTCACATGACACTTAGAAAACTATAGCAGCAGATACCACTGGTAAAGTAAAAGCGGGAATGAATATATAATGTGATAAGAAAATCAAGAACAACCTAAAGGGAATCAGCAAAACCTCTGAACTGTTTGCTTCAAGGCAGTGTTTACAACCAGTGAGGTGGAAGATTAGTTTCTTCAGTCCAGCCCCAAGGTGGGCACCTGTGTCCAGTTTCAAGATCAACCTGTAAAGTAATGAGACTGAAAAGCTAGTTGAATCCAAGTTTTCACTGAGCAGCATAAAGCTCATTTCAATAACGTGTAGTTACTGGCCAAATTTTTGTTTCCTGTCTGTAGCTGTTTTGACTAAGAAGCTGTTGGAATTTTCTAGTGGTTTTTTTGACTGGAAAATAGGTTTGTTTTGCCTTATCAGAATCAGGCACATTTCAACAAAACAACTATGGTCACATGCCTAGGAGCTCAGCATACATACTTAATATATAGTCCTTCGTCAACTATGCTTACTGTTCTTCCAAACTTATGGTTTTGTTTGCTTAGTCAGTGTAGACTGCAGCTGTCTGTCTAATATTGTTGACAAACTCATTATATCAAACTATTTCATTTGTTTTGTTCTGAATACAAGTTCCAGAAAAGTAGACCAAAAGAAAATCAACTTTGTTGTTATTGCAGGAAACTCTTTCATTTACTTGAAATACTTTTGATGGAACTATCTGAATGAAAACAAGTTGGTGTATTAACTCCTTAATTAGCTCTGAAGACTCTTAAGTCACATTTGGTTTACAGATAGTAGATGATGCTTCCAGCAGCAAGCATTAATCATACTGCAGAAATCGCTGCTGGCTTAGAGTGCTACTGCTTTGAATGGTGAGGCAGCCGGGGAGCAGGGTGAATATATGTGAGAGCAACAGCTCTGCAGACACCGAGGTCAGTGAGAAAGGGAGAAGGTGCTCCAGGTGCCAGAGCTGAGGTTCCCCTGCAGCCCATGGAGGTCAGTGGTGGAGCAGAGATCCACCTGCAGCCCATGTTGGAGCAGATGAATACTCAAAGGAGTCTGACCCTGTGGGAAGCCCACACTGGAGCAGGCTCCTGACAGAACCTGTGGCCGCATGGAGAGAGGGGCCCATGCTGGAGCAGCCTGTTCCTGAAGGACTGCACCCTATGGAAAAAAAGGATCCACACTGGATTAGTTAGTGAAGGACTGCAGCCCATGGATGGACTCATGCTGGAGAAGTTCATGGAGGTCTGTCTCCTGTGGGTGGGGCCCCATGATGGAGCAGGGTAAGAGTGTGAGGAGGAAGGAGCATGACAGACAACATGTGATAAACTGAGTGCAATCCCCATTCCCCTGTCCCCCAAGCTGCTCCAGTGGAGGTAGAGAATTAAGGGTTAAAGTTGAGTAAAGGAAGAAGGGAGGGGTTGGAGGAAGGCGTTTCAAGATTTAGTTTCATTTCTCATTACCCTACCCTGATCTGATTGGTCATTAAATTAATTTCCCTAAGTCTGTTTTGCTCATGGGAGAAACGGGTGAGTGATCTCTCCCTGTTCTTATCTCTGCCCGCAAGCCTTTCATTACATTTTCTCTATCCTGTCCCACTCAATCCATTTGTGGAGGGTATGATTGAGTGGCTTTGGTCAGGGTCACAAGGATCGGAACACTTACATTTAAATACCTGGTTTTATACATGATTATTCAGAGCTGTGAACTTACAGAAACTAACTATATATGCATTGTATGTCCTAAATTAACAGTTTTAGGTGAACAAATGCAAATCATTCAGAAATTGGTAGATTCCTTGCTTAGCAAGACAGTCCTTTTTTTTTAATTACAAAAGGATGCCACTAACTTCGACAGATCTTGATTAGAGTAGTTATGATGGAGAAATTTTGTTAGAAAAGTCTATTATATTCTAGAGATTCAAATTACATTTACTGAAAAAAACCCCTACAGAGTACCAAACTATTACTGCAATTACTTCCCCTTTGAAAACAGTGAAATGGTAAGAATAGGTAATAAAAAGATCATGTCTTACCCTGAAATAGCAAAATAGTTTCCTGATCTTCCAGCATAAACAGTAGTGTTGTTTGGGTTTGGCACTAAGATGAACAGATCACAGGTCTGCATTAATTGCCATTGATTTAAACATCCTACTTCTTCATGATGCAGCAAGCACCAGGTGTCCCCATCTCCCATCCCCTTCCATCCAGCCTGGTGGGCTGAGGGACAAATGTGGCGGAACTGTTGGTATCCTGAGCCTGCCCACGTGTCTGCTGACACTGAAATTAGCAATGCATCCTCCGTCTGTAGTCTGTTTTACCTATTTTTGCTTTCATTAAAAGGCAGCTAATGTGGGAAAATAGTGACAAATATTCTGTCCTTCCCTGCCCAAAAGAAAATTGTAAAATCCAGCTGGATTGATGAGGTGTATAGGTGTCTGTACTGAGGTGTGACTATTCTTTATATATATGAACATTTTATTTTGTTTGTCATATAGTCTAAACAAGTTCAACTGTTTCAGTGTTTTGTTTTCTTACTAATAAAATAAAACTGACCATAGTGCCATCACTAAAGTCCTTGGTAACATCTGGTCTGATTCTTAGGAGTTACAGGAACCTCATTCGTTAGTAACTAATATAGCAGTTTTGAAATTGTTTTATCTTGTAGAAGCGTGAAACCTTAGAGCAAAGTGTAAGGTGCATGATTTGACACTGTTTCAAATAGTTTTAAACTGATATTTGCCTTGATAATAATCAATTTGATCTCTGTTTTGCACAAGTTTTTCCTCTTGTTTCTCAAGTACAAAGAAAATAAAAGCAGATTTCTTTCTTGAGCTGTGGTTATAATCAAAATGCATAAGTCATAGAATATTTTTTAATGCATTATTATGTATTTCTCTTCTACATGTTTTCCACAGCTTGCACTGAAGGACCCAGTACACACTGTGTCATTGCAGCAGTTCATCTATGAGAAGTTAAAGGCACAGCAGGAATTACTGGGAGAACAAGCTTTTCATGCCCTTATGGAAACGGTGGATACAGAAATAGTTGCCCAACTACAAGAATTTTTACAAGTCTTCTAAATAAGCAGAAAAAAGATTTTCTATGTCAAATTTTTCTTTCAAAAAATATGAAAGGACTCTAGCCTTCTGTCTTGTATGGATGAGTCTGATGAAAGGGGAAAATAACTTGTAACAAAAGAATAAAAATAAGTTTCTGCTGTTGCTATTAAACTGTGCTCTTTGGGTTTTTTTAATAATAAAGGGTTAATTAAGGGTTTTATCGTTAAGGTAACATTTCCATGATTCCTAACATGGTATATGCTGCCCTAGGTAGTACCATTTTTTAGTACCTTTAACTGTCTTTTTGGTTCACAAAGGTATATCATAAAGTCAGAGGTCTGAAGGAACTTACTAATGTATATTAATGGGAAGCATCTGTTAGTGCAGCACTATAATTCAGTATCAGGAGCTTCTTCCTTTAATACTCTAGATCTGTAACTTTCTCCCTTTCTATTGCTCTTTTTAGACTGTATGTTTAACAATACAAACTGAAGGACTTAGGAAAGCAGTAAGACTGTGGGCAGAAATATTCCTTCATGAGAGAAAGATAATTCCCATTTGAATTGTCCAGAGAAAAAGGAACTTTGCTTGGAACACTTAAATTGTATTTGAATTGTCAGAGAACATGCATGTATATTT
This sequence comes from Pachycephala philippinensis, assembly GCA_013397055.1. Lineage (NCBI taxonomy): Eukaryota > Metazoa > Chordata > Aves > Passeriformes > Pachycephala > Pachycephala philippinensis. The sequence goes on from VWZT01000353.1 coordinate 5,238, forward strand.
CTATCTGAAGATGTGAGTTTTCATTTTTATCACCAAGTTTTCTTTATTTCTGTTACGAAAAAATTACGTTCTTGAGTTCCTTCTATTTCACTTTTAGCTTAACACAGAGAAACTCATCGGAGGTAGATGAGTAATTCTAATTAATTTGTGGCTGTACCTGGACTACTTAAAATTATCATGTACAGTTTCTCAATTCTTTGTGTTTTTTCATCAAAGACATGTCATGAGGATACTTCAGAATTGTTGCTAAAACGTTTAAGCCCAAGTGGTCACAGTTAAAACAATTATTTGCAAACATGAGGCTTACTTTTCATTATTAGTTACCTGCAGGGCTCACAGGGTAAAACTGCTCCTTTCTATGTGCCTTTGTCTTTTGTACTTTGCAGGTAGAAGGGGGAAGAAAATGCTGATTTCCGTTTTCAGATTTTTCCTTTTAAGTACTGATCTTCCACCTTCAAAGTTGAAATTAACTTTGCTTCACTAAGGGATGATTCAGCTATTAAATAATTTTTTTTTCCAGAGGGTATTAGCAGTTTAAAGACAACTGCTTTAACCTAGCTTTTGACAATCTTACCAGACAACCAGATGCTTTTAAAAGTCTAGGCCTTTCTTTACTGACTTTTTTGGGGAGTAATCTTTTTTGAAACCTTCCCTCTGTTTGTAGAGGAAGGCTGATCTTTCTCTCATCCTTTGGCATTAGTGTCAGAGGCTGTTGGGGTTCTCACAGTTCTGAATACAGAACCTCCCCTGTCCCCTGCTGCTGCATCTGTCAGCAGAAGCTGTGTGATAACTCGTTGTTTCCTGCATTTTACCTTGGCATAGGGAGGATTGTCAGAAGAATTGCTACTCTTTGTATGTGTAGGTCATTTCCTCAGTCATCCACCAACATCTCATAATTAAGAGGTTTATCTGGTTACATTTGGTACTTGCAAGGGAGGAGACTCAGTGTGCTGATGGTCCCGCTCAGCTGTACACGCAGTTACCAGAACCGAGTGGCTTCTGACTAAATTTGGATTTGTTGCACAGTTAATCTGCAGACGCCCTAAGCTTTTGGCTCAGAGCAGGTCACCCTTGCTAGCTTTGACCTCAGCTGGCACGACCACCTGGCATACAGAAACACATCCTGGCAGGAGGCAGTATTGGCCTACCACCATTCTGCACAATCCCTCGTGCAGTGCCGAGTGGTGCTCCTGATGTTTCAGAGGGAGACAGGTCTTACCTACTGTAGTCCAGCCCTGGCCTGAAGGCTGCTCTCTGCTGTGTGGCCAAGCCACCCAGCTCCCCTGCAGCATCTCACTGCAGGTCAATTTGTCATCATGGCTGTGCACCGCTGAGACAGACTTGCCTGCCTGCATTTCTCGGAGCAACTCCAGCCCCCGTTACCTCACAGGCGGAGTGGTAACTGCAGTTTGTGTTAATTCATGATGTTGGCAGAGACCCTGTCAAGAATGATGGACACACTTTTCGCTAATAACAGCACAATAAGTTGTGATTAACTTTCTGAGTAATGTCTCTGAATAACTGCATGTGTTCATTTTCATATGCATTAGGGAACAAGTTAAATTTGTTACTAGGTGTTTGACTTTTCATCTTGGAAGATTTTACTCCGAGACTTCGGGCTATAATTGAAAACAATCATCATTATCATAACTGTTTATATGACAACCATTGTCAATGAGCACAATGCCAAACAAGTGCCCATCTGCAGCCAGCAACGATCTAGTGGAGATCAAAGTGGAGAAATTACAGTTTGAAACAGCAGAAAAACTCTTACATACTATCTATATATTAAACCCTTATACACAGGATTAAATTTTCACTGGAAGAATATGGATTAGGACTGCAGGAAGCTATAGCCCTTTTTGAATTCGATGTTGAAATTTTTAACTTTAGTCTCTAGGGAAAGAACAGAAACCAAATATAGCAATTAGCCTGACACCAAAGCAGTAAAATACAGTTCCTGAAATTCTCCTGAGGAAGGATCTTTGATTCTCTTGTTCTCTAGGCTTTGATTTTCAAGAGAAAAGTAATTTAAATTGGGGTGGTTTTTTTCCTACGGCACAACTGAATACTTATAAATGCTATCAGTTTGCTTTTCAGAAAAGCCAATGATTAAGGTGAAGACAAACTTTCTGCTACTGATAAGAGTTAAATGAGAGGACTAGTTCTGCTGCTTCCATCTTCAAAACGTTAGCTTTGGTGTATCAGTGATGACCATTTTTAGGCCTCTGGCCTAACTCGTGATCTTTTTGCAATCTGTTAAATCTTTTTCAGCTTTAGAAACTAAATTTATCCAAGCTATAACTTATTTCTATTTAATAGTTGAGGTGTTTTTCTCATAAAAAATACAACTGGAATAACTTAAAGGATGTTTTCAGGTTAGGTAACCTGTGGGCAGGGTCTCGTGCTCTCGCAGTGCTCCTTGCCATGCCAGGAGTGAGGCCATGGCCTCCCACCCTCCCTGCAGTGAAGTGGTGGAGGATTTTGCATCATTTGTGACTTGTGAGCAAGTGCAGGGGTCAGGCTGTGTGCTGGAGACTGCAGCCATGGTCATGTCCCAGGAGGTGCAGAGGGAGTGCGGGGTGCCTGTCCCAGCAGCCCTCCTGGAGAGAGCTCCGGTCCTTGCCAGGGAAGTGACTGCTTGCGGCATAGCTGGCAGATTGGCAGGACGTGTTCTGCCCACTGTGCCTTCACTGAGAAGGGGTTCCACCGTTCCAGGGAAGAACACACCATGCAGGCCATTCATGTCTAGCTCTTTCTCCTCAGGGTCTTTGCACAGGTAAATGGCTCTTCAGCTTTTTCCAGTGTATTTCCCCTAAATTACTGAGACTATTTCAGATGGGAATCTGAGCACCCTGGTCTAGTGGAAGGTGTCTGTACCCATGGCAGAGGGGTTGGAATGAGGTGGTTTTAAGGTCCCTTCCAACCCAAACCATTCTATGGTTCCATGATTCTAAGCCTTAGAGGATTTGCAGGAGGCAAACTCAGGTGTTCAAACCAGGGTATCTGGAGTGAAGGCCAAAGCTGTAAGCAGAATCTTAGCTTGTACCTACAAATTGTAACAGATGTGCTCTTTTCTCTGATGATTCGGGAATGATAAAATCATTTCTTTACATCATATTAACACAGATACCAGTTTTGCAGTTAATATTCAATAGTGTTTAGTATGCTTGACTTTTTTCCTTCGTTTTTATTCAATTCCAATCTAGTAATTGCAGTATTGCAGTTCATTTTCGAACAGTGAACATGCTGTATCTTCATTTAGCAGAAGCAGCACCTTTGTAACAGATACACATTTTGAAGGCTCTTCAGACTCATTTACTTGTCTTGCTTCAGTGCTGCTGCTTCAAAAAATAAATGATTACTAATTTTAAAATGTTCACGATTTCCGTCTTACTGCTAACTATGATTAATAATGATGACTAATCACCAGGTAATCAGATTTGACTACTTCTGTAGAAACATTTCATAAGGTTCAATAGCTTGTTCATAACACATTTTGCTGACTCCTGGGAAAATGAAATCAAATTAAGTGGAGACAACCCCCTTTAAAATTTAATTGGGTATTCATAAGAAGTGCTTACAAATGTTACATCCTCTGCTCCTCACAGTGGCAAGGCAGCAGTTTCTTAGGCCGAGTGTGTACTACTGCACTAACTGGGATATACTACATACTTGAAAATGCTGATCATGAAGGGGTTAGTTTTCAAATTTACACAGACTGGGTGATCAGTTTTAGTCTAAAACGAAGTGTAAAGGAGTAAAATAATTTGTTGCAAACAAGCAGATTCCACCAGCAATACATAAATGTAACTAGAGCATGTCTCTTAGAAGTTGATTATAGGGAATAAAATCACAACCCACATGAAGGTGTGTGTCATTTCTGAAGTAAGCAGTGGATGTTGGCAGGTGGCAAAGTGTACCTGGGCTGGAGTTGTGCAAGCAGTTGACTTTTCATTCTCTTTTTGAAGAAGGGAAAATGCTTGACAGAAGTATATTACTTGACCTAAGGTTTAATGCTGTATTTCTCTCTTTTTTAAGATTTCTTAACCTGCTTTTAATAAAGTACAAGCCAATTTTGAAGTCAAGCTGTCACTTCTAAACCTGTGAAAAGTCCAAAACATTCACAATAACCATTCTTAGGTAAAACAATTTCCTGAATGTGCATATTGGTTCAGGTAGTATGAAAGTTTTCAGTCTTCAGGTTTTATATTAATCTCTGGAAAGCTTATTCAATTCTATAATGGCGTGTAGTGCTAATGAAGAGACACTGCTTAAAATGATGACAAAAAATTAGTCATGTTGACTGTGATTGCAGGTTGTCATCCCCTCCCACTGGAATTTTAACCAGCAAAAGTGATTATTAAAGCAGCATTTAAAAATAGACGGAAAATGTTTAGGTGAAGCGAGTATTTGACCCAAAAGTTACATTTGTTTTTCTAATATTTGCACCAGCACAATATTTGGTGTTAATCAGGGAAAGTAACAGAATGCTGTGGGGCCTGCCTGATGGTCTGTAGTTGTGGTTTAAACTAAGAATGTTTCATCAGTTATTCAGGAAACAATTGAATCGGTCATACAATATAGACAAATACCCAATCACTTACCACCTTGAGAAAATGGAAATTGCTGATAGGTAAATTCTGAGCAGAGAAAAGTGTACAGCTGGTTATTTTGTTGCATGGCAGTGTTTCAAAAACGCACCATGAGTAATTTCAGAATTATTTTAAACCAAGTAGTCTTTATTTTAATGGGAGATAATCTATTTATTAATTGTTACAATTTGATTTTTTTTTTTTAACTAAAATGACAAAGGCATCTTGCAGATATTTTTATAGGATACTGAGAAAAACTAGAAATTCTCATACACCTGGATTGTGGGAAGGACTCCTGACGCACTAACTGAGCTTGCAAGGGAATAGAGACTTAAAAACCTTATACCTTCACCCTGATGCTTCACCAACCCAGCTTTAAACATCAGGCAGGTATGCAAGGAAGTTCACAGGCATCAACTACATGCACAACCAGGTTTTCACCTTGTTCAGCTGCTGAAATGCTCTGCCCTGTATCTTCCCACACTCTACGCTACCAGGTGTTGCTTTCTGGTTTAATAAATCTGTAGCAAGTGCCTGCTACTTTGCTAGCACTTGCGTTTTTCAGTTCTTAAATACATAAATTAAATCCTTGTATGCTGTATCAAGCACTTTGGTCAGGAATAAAAGATGCAGATTGGTTTATGGAACAGCTGTGGTTGTAGGAAGTGGTGAGAGTCCCATATTCTCTCATCTGGCTTTAAAGCTATTTAAGCATTTTATTCAATGGTACTGTAAAGCCTCATGTGTGGATAGACCCCAGCTCCCAAGACTCCTCATCTAGGTTTTTGCTGCTAGCCATACTCATTTGTTGAAGCATTTTGATGTATTATTGTCTCTCTTGTGAGAATCCATCCGAGAGCCCTGCAAGCAGAATTGTTCTGCTCTGCAGAAGTTTCTTTTCATCCTCCACCTCCTGAAGTACTTGTGAAGAAATCAACAAATTTATTTCAGCCTCTTTCTTGAGATACTGCAAGCGCAGTGTCAAACGCATGGCTGAATGAGAGGAGTTGGTTCTTCGGAAGGCTGCAGCGCAGAGGCTCTCAGGGAGGCTGGGTGGTGGTGCAGTCAGACGTGAAATGCTAACATCTAAGTAACACGCAGAAATCAAGAGGGTGAATAAGCAGTTTTCAACCTGGCTAAAGCAAGATTCCACAAAGCTTCTGTATTAGGACTGAGTTTTATCAAACTTTATGGATGGTTTAGGAGCACTGATGAATAGTGAACTGGCAAAAACTGCCTGTGAAAGAGAAATGGCAAGGAACGTAACTCTGAGTTAAATGCCAAAGACATAATGAAATCTTTAATGTCTTATTGCCCACAGGCATTGAGTGGAATTATCTTAATTTGCACTTTATGTAAAATCAGTTTGTAAATAGAAAAATGACGACAGAAACTGGCTTTAGAAACTTATCAGTTTCACTGTGTTGAGTCACTTCTTCACTGTTTCAAAATAACATTAGAGTGGTACAGAAAACTTAGACCTAGCAGACCATATCAGAGGCTGTTCTATTTTTATATTTTATTTTTAACATCTTTTACTATTTATTGTGAAAAATTCCAGGACGCTGCTCCTAATTGACCACTGTGTTAGGCATTTTCCTATCCTATTTACCAGATTTAAATGCTTTTTTTTTTCTTAAACAGAGTTACCTTCAATGTATATTTCTTAGGCCATTGTTAGTATGTTGCATTACCTTTACAGAAATATAGAATAAGCAAGTTAGTCACAAACATCAAATAAATAAAACCCAGTGGCCTTAGAGAATTCTGCTGGCCCTAAATCTTGGGAGACATTGAACTGGTAGGTAGAAATTGAGAAGATTTTCTCAGGCTTTCAGAAGTATCCTCTGTTTGCTTTAACTGGCACTTGAAGACAATAGTGATGGCAATCAGGTGAAGTCCCAGGTGACT
>VWZT01000365.1:0-77806 GCA_013397055.1 Pachycephala philippinensis
AAGCTAAAACGTAAGGCATCATCTGCGTGCTGTGAATCCCTGCCTATGTCAAGGGGGTTGGAACAAGAGGATCTTTGAGGTCCCTTCTGACCCAAACCATTTCATGATTCCATATTACCCTGCATAGGAAGGCTTTAGGTTTTGCACTGTTATCTTTCTATTTGAGTGGGCAGGGGTTTCTAAGAAGCTAATCAATACCAGTCTCAAAAGCAGCTCTGATTTTTCTACAGTGTGTGTGGACTTTAGAGCAGCCGAGCCCCATCTGTCCAAGGAGGATTTGCAGGGCTGGAGTGCTCATCCCCCTCACTACAGAAATGGCAGCCACGGAGCTGTAACTCCCAGCTCATCAGTAAACATGTCTGTACTGAGAAAATTCATTCTGTTAAGGGGCTTCCTTTAGCAGACTCAGCAGATTTAGCAGATTATCTTATTTGGCTTTTATTTTAAGCCCTTTCATCTCTCCATTTCTCTCAGCCTGGGTATCCTGTTCCTGGAGTGTGTTGTCTTTATTGCAGCCTCTTCAGTCTTCATGGAGAGCAAGATCTGCTCACAGTGATACATGTCGGGATGTTTTTGGTTTGATCCAAGGCCCATGCTGGTTTTCTTGGGTTGTTTTTGGTTGGTTTTTTTTTTTTTTTTTTTTTGTTGGGGGGGGNGATAGGGAAGGAAACCTTTATTGAAATCCTGCAAGGTTTTATTTAATTTTCTCCATGATCATGAGCTGTGGTAACTGTTGTAGCTTTGCTCACGGTGGTGGTTCGTTCCGCTGGTCCCTGGTTTTCATACTCACCCTGAGGGTGATCTCATGAGCTTAACTCAGCAGTGTCTGATAGTCCAGCTGCCATTTCCTGGGAGGTTGACCTATCTCCTCTCCCCAACAACCTGAAGGTGTTCAAAAGGAAGTCATAAAGTTGATATTTTCATTGTAGAAGCATGGTCTATCCGAGTTTTTCACGTGTTTTTGTCTTTTAAAATATGTAAGAGATCCATGAGACTTGGCTCAGGGGCTGAGGAAGTGTGTTACTTGTGATCACATCTTTGAGACACCTCAGTGTGTTAACACAAGAATGTGTTTGTGAGGAGCCTGTCATGAAGTCTGGAGTTTATCAGTCCACTTCTTACATGGTAGAAAGATAAAATTAATTCCAGAGGATGAGAGATGTTGGAAATGACAGAAAATCCGTCTGGTAGAAAGAGGAGTAATGGTTTGCAGCCATCAGGTATTTCAGATCACACAAGGGGATCAGTACTGCAGATGGAAATACCAGCATTCATTGTACAGTGTTACTTAGAAATATTCCCTGCTATGAATGTAAGGACTCTCTAGACCTGATGAGGGGAGATGCTTCCAGAGGTGCTGTTTCTTCGTCAGCCTTAGTTTGGAGCTGCCAAAAATGTGGCTTTGCACAGATGGGGAGAAATAAAACTCCAGTCTTGCACAGGAGGATGGCAAGAGAGGAGATGGAAGGAGATAAAATCATTGGTTAAGATAAATTCTGACTCACCTTTTCAAACTTGGAAGCTGCTCACTCCCAAGATTTTCCTTCAGGTCCTGTGTAAGCATTCATTTGGCATTTTGGTCTAGGACTCCTTGCCTGCATGTCTGGCTCTGAGAAGGCTGGTGCTCAGTCCTGGGAGCTGGTCTTTGGCTTCTACCCAGGAAAGGGGTCAGTCAGCCGGCTCACCCGAGCGTGCCTTGAGAGGGGGAACTGTGGTTTAGACCAGCAAAAGTTCTGGTGTCCACAGGTCAGGCAGAAATCTGAGCCAAGTCCGGTGTGAAAACCAAAAGCAGTAAGATGTGTCAGTTCATGCACTGATGGTCCTCTGATTTCTCAGGCAGGCTGAAAGTGGTTTTCTTTCTCCACCACAGAAATTAAAAATGGCAAAAAATATATTAAATGAGCGAGCAGGCTGAGTTTGGAAAAGGTTCTTCCCCTAGAGGGTGGTCAGGCACTGAACAGGCTTCCAGGGAATGGTCACAGTTCCAAGGCTGCCAGAGCTCCAGGAACATTTGGAAAATGCTCTCGGGGACAGGGTAGGATTGTTGGGGTGTCTGTGGGGCCAGGAGTTGGACTTGATGACCCTTGTGGATCCCTCCCAACTCAGGATATTCTGTAATTCACATGATGTGCTCATCACATGCCTGGTTTTCTGATTGGGTTGAGATGCCGCTGGATGCTCCTCTGTAACCCATGGTCACAGAGGGGCTTCCAGAATGGAGCTGAAACATTCCAGCAGGGAGGCTGGAATGGCAGCACTGCCATCACCCACGACAGGCAGGAGCTTACAGTGCTGCCCTCACATTTCCTGAGGGAATTTGTAAGGGACAGCTCTGCGCTGCTGGAAACATTGACAGTGTTTGATGGAAAGGTGACTGTGAAGAAAACCTCAGCTGAAGCAGAGGTTACATGGAATGGATTTTTAGTGGCTGCAGTGGTCGTGGTGCTCCAGACCTGTGCTTTTGTGGGGAACGAATCAATGACTGCAGGCACTTTGCATCATGAGAAACTGTCAGGATTCTCTTGTGGCAGCCCCATGGGATTTCCAAGAAGCGTCATTCTCACACTCCTCTGTCAATATGCAGAGTTTCCTTTTTTCCCCCCCCAGTCCTAATCTGCGGAGTATGTATCTGACCTAATAAAACCATTTTTCACCTTCACTGTTGGTGGTTTTCTTCCTCTTGTCTCTGAAAGCCTCTGGCCTGCTGGCAGAGGCATTGTCCAGCAAGGTTTGAAGCTTGGCACGCTGTCAACAAACCTTCACGTTCCCTTTCAATCAAACGTGGTAGTGCTGAGCTCCGACTTGGATTCCATCCCAAGGTTCACCATAATCATCCTTGTATAATAGGAAGTCCAAGCAACCCCAGGAAATAATTCAGATGTGACTGGTGCCCTGAGTGGAATAAAGAAGTGCCTAGAAGAGACATGAAGAGCCTCAGCTCTAACTCTTTTCATAATTATGCGCTCCGAAGGAGCGGAGGCTTTGGAGATAAAGGGATTACATGCATCTCATGAGGTCTGGAAAGATGGGACAGCATCTTCCATACACATTTTCTCATTTTTGTTTTGCTGATATTGCAGTTGCCACGTTTGGTGGAAGAATATTGCAAAGCAGGCTCCCCTCTAACCCTGCAGTTCCCTTCCAATCTGGCACAGGTAAATTGAATCCGTCTGCCCTTAGGGATGAGCTTTTGGACGAGCCTGTTGGCAAGAGCAGTGGGGGGAGACTTAATTAGATTAAGATGCATTTCCGCAGTGTTTGTGCTGCGGGCTGTGCGGTGCTGGAGAGAGCAGCGCTCGGAGCTGGGGATGCCCTGGGATGCTCTTCCAGCCCTGGCTGCCTCTCTGCTGCCTGAGAAAGAGGAAAATGCATCAGAGGTGTGAATCTCAGTGTAACCCAGCACAGGGCTTGCCAGGGTATGAGCAAACCATGTCCCGAGCTGGTGTCCTGCCCCTGGCCGTGAGCCGGTGCCAGCAGCCTGGCAGGAGGGCAAGGGCTCGGCTTGTCCTTGCCACAGCACAGCAGCTGAGGCAGTGATATGCTGGGCAGGGTTTGGCTGGGCACCCAACCTTCATTCAGCTCTTGCTTGAGGCCTGGGTACCATTGGCCCATGGGTCTCATACTTTGATACCCTTACAAATGCTGGTTTGCTTTTCAATATCTTTGTCATTTCTAAGGTTACTTGTTTACTTCCCTTGATAACTTCCTCCATAAGGAAGTTGCATGTCTGTTAGTTTCCAATAAACATTTCCTTCTCCCTGGTATATACTTGGCAGTTTTTTAGTTTTGTAGGTTTGCACTGCTGCACTGGGAAGGGATAATTTGGAGTCCCCAGTTCTCTCTCTTCATGCTACTCATTATTTTATATGCCTCTCCTGTGGTCTCTCTCCTTTTCATTACTAATCAGGTCTACTCTTTTCAATCCTCCTTTGTGTGATAGTTTCATTTTACAAAAGCTGAACTAGTTTCTATCAGCTCAGTTGATGTGATCTTACTCATATCAAAGGTGTTTAACAGCCGCAGTCCCGTGTACTCACTGCAAGCTGAACTTAAATTGTGTCAAGTTCTGTGCTGCTTTGCGAGTGCAAGTGGGAATGTTTGTTACAGCTGTCTTTAAATTTAAATTTGGATGTTTTAAATGAATTAAATATGAACATGAATAATGCAGCTGGTAACGTAGCCTTTCTGCAATTAAATGCAAACTTTTTCATTTTGTCTCTCTGCTTTCAGGTTTTGCTATGCCGCAGTGTTTGTACTGACTCTGCTGTCTTGTAGGAGTGATGGGGAACTAGAGCCCATGACAGTTCAGTGGAGCCCTTGGCACTTTTGATATCTCGGTGAGTGAAAGTTGTTTGAAACTCTAGCAGAGGCACTTCATCTGCTACTAAAGGCAGCAAATCAGTTGGTCTTTTTACATTTTTAAGGTAGCATCCTGCTGAAATGAATTTGCACATTGATCTGTCCTTTCAGGTTATAAATTCTGGAAACCAGCACTCCGTAATGCTGCAGTTCATGCTTGGGAGATTATCTTGATCTCTACAAGCAGGAGAAACACAGCTTTTGAAAACAAGGGGAGTTTTAACTCTGGTGTGTAGCTCTGTGCCAGTGTCAGGCTCTGGAGAAGGAGCATTGCAGCGTGTGCTGGGCTGTGGAAATCTCAAAGGCTTTATTTGATGCAACAGTAAGATTGTGTCCTTTGTGCCATGGGTCAGCCAACAGGTCCTCATCAGGGGCATGTTTGTGTCTGAGGTGATTCTGGAAGATCTGTCTCTGTGGATAGCCCATTTTTCCCCCTTGGATACCAGACTGTAGCTTCTGCTATTTATTACTTCCACATTTTTTCAATCTTCAGTCCCTGAATGGAGTAAAGGGCACATCCATTGGTACCACGGTGCTCCTGTCCTGCAGTGCCTGTGAGCTTGTCTGTTCTGCTGTTGACTTTCTTCTCTCTACACTGAAGTCTCCTCACTGGGGCATTTCAGCCTTGTCAAAATCTACAGAGTGATTCCTCTTGCCATCCAATCCGTTGTCAGTGAGATAAAGTCCCTGGGTGTTTCAGGTTGGAAGGAGCTTTTGGAGGCTGTCTGGCCCAGTGCTGCACGTAGACAGAGATGGGCTGACTTTGAAGTCGGACTCAGCTACAAGGTTAGATCAGGCTGGCAGGGGAGGGAGCTGGTGATGTTTGGAGTATCTCCAAGGGTGGAGATTTTACAGCTCCTCGGGGCAGCTGTAAATTACAGTCAGTGGAAGTCATCAGTTCCCAAGCCCTGTGTTAGTAAAGCCCGGGGGCAGCAGAGGGGCAGCTCCTATCTCTGTTCCCCGTGACCAGGGACAGGACCCAAGGGAATGGCTGGAGCTGTGTCAGGGGAGGGTCAGGCTGGAGATCAGGGAAAGGTTCTTCCCCCAGGGAATGCTCATGGCCCCAAGCCTGCCAGAACTCCAGGAGCATTTGGATAATGCTCTCAGGCACCCCCTGGGTGGGATTGTTGGGGTGTCTGTGAAGGGCCTGGTGCTGGATTCGGTGATCCCTGTGGGTCCCTCCCATTTGTGATTGTACCAGTTTCAGGGGGGCTGGGGTACACAGTGTCTGTCTCCACAGCTGAAGAAGGGCATCCCTGTATCCCAGGGCAGGAACTGGTCCCTGTCCCTGGGCTGCAGTGAGACTGGTAGCTCCCATCTGGCTGTGTAGGTCCACCTGCCCCTGGGACAGGCAGGCTGAAGCTGTGCATCATGGAATTCGGCTCTGCCTCTTCTCTAGGCATACATGACTCTGAGCACACTAATTATTTTGCTTTTTTTTTTCTTGAGTTATGATATTGCGGGATTAACCCACGTGTTGCTGTCCTGTGGTGTGAGATGTACGGGAGATCTGGGTGGTGCAGAGCTGGGGTGGAGGCTCGTGAAGGCTGGCAGGAGTCAGGCAGGGGCTGTTGGACAGTTCCTTGGAAGCATGTTTTGGAGTGCATTGTCCTTGAGCTGGCACTCACGTGGCTCTCAGCAAAGTGGGACTCCCCATGCAGCTTAAGTCTCTTCCTTTGGGGAAGAATCACCATTTATTCATTTATTTATTTATTTAAATAGGACATTTACAACATCTGTTTCTCTTCCATGACATGAGGTCTTGCTGAGAGCCTGCTGCAGTGTTGGCTGAGGGATACCAGCAGTCAGCTCTGTGCTTTATCAGTATCACAGAATTATAGAATCATTAAGGTTGGAAAAGACCTCCGAGATCATCAAGACCCAACACCATCATGTCCACCACACCAGAGCACCAGTGCCACATCCATGCCCATTTCTTCACTACACCACCACCCTCCTGGGCAGCCCATTCCCATGCTTGACAACCCTTTCCCTGAAGAGATTCTTCCTGATGTCCAGCCTGGACTTCCCCTGGCACATCTTGAGGCCATTTCCTCTTGAACTGTCCCTTGTTACCTCAAAGAAGAGACTGACCCCCACCTGTCTGCACCCTCCTGTCAGGGAGTTGTAGAGGGTGAGAAGGTCCCCCTGAGCCTTATTAGGGTTATTCCCACTGTGAGGATGGAGGGTGCAGAAGTGTGCCCTTGTCCTGGGCCACAGCCTTCCACAAACCCTGTCTGAGCAGCTCAAACACTGTCACAATTTGTTTTCTCCCAATACTTCTGCAGGGAAGCAGTCACACATCCCTGCCAGCAGGACTGAGGTGCTCAGGCTGAAGCAGCTTTTCAGAAGCCCTCAGAGGGGCCCAGGAACTCCTGTGCCAAACACATGAGATTTATGTGTGGGGGTGCTTGAGAAAGCCCCACAGACAGCAGAGGGGCAGAGCCAGAGATGGTGAATGCTTGTCTGGTGATACATAAACACCTTTCAGCCTGGGTTTTTATGTCTAGGGGACTTTTCCTGCCAGGACTGCTAGACTTTAATAAAAATGACTGAAGAAAATTATGAAAAGAAGCTTTAAAAGTTGTAAATAACCTTTCACATGTAGGTTACCTTCTGCTATTGAAAGGGGAACCAACTTTACTCCTTTCACAAGTGTGTACAGACACACACGCTATTTAGGAGAGAGGCAATAAGTGACTACTGTGCACCTTTTGATTTGGATTAAAAAAACAACCAGGAATTTCTTTTCCTTTAGTATTTAATATTCCTTCAGTAATTTTCTTCTCAGAGTATTGCTCAGTGTTGCATGTAAAAAGGCTGTAGTTTGTAGAGCTGTTACAGAAAATTAAACTATTTCTCTTACATTTAGAAAAAGCCTGGTTTTCAAAACCCCAGCTTCTTGCCAAGTTGGATCTGTAAATAACCCTTTAAGCAGCGACTCAGTGCTGCGTCCTGAGACAGCTTCCTCTTCCATCCTCCTCCTGACTGCCCCACTGTGAACAAAATGGAATTATATTGATACAATTAATCTTTCGTTAGTTAGTGGAGTGTCAAAACATGCTATTCCTGGCTTTCCCAAGGGCTCATTTGTGGCTCAGCCGTTCATTTGGATGTTTTCTGGCAGGGCTTGGCAAGGCTTGGTGGGTGCAGCAGGCCCTGCCCTGTGAGAGTGGTTGTGCTGGAGCGCTGGCTCCCTGTACGTGTCCAGCACACATCTCCCAAGAGCTCTGATTTTTCAGGAATATTTCTTTATAACAAGAATGCAAATGCCTTTGCTTGTTGGGGACAGTCCAGCCAGTTTTCCTCCAACCAGGAAAAAAAAGTGCAGCACAACTTGGACACTCGTGGCAGTACTAACAGCAAAAGTATTTCCTGTGTCATTGTCCAATTTCTCATCCTTATTCCCCAGAACTGCTGCGAGCAATTTGAATTGTAAGTGGCAAGCTGGGGATTGCTATGCTGCTTTGCCAGAGTTAATGTTATGTTTCCATGTGTTTTCTTTCATAAATTCCAGCTCTGCCTCCCTTTGTTAGTGAGTGGGAGCAGCCCCTCCTTCCACACACATGCTGATCCTGCTGCCATGAATTTGACATTGTCCACAAATTGGAGAAAGTCTTGTAGTTTTAGGGGGTGAAATGAATTGTGTGTGTTCTGTGCAACCCCGGGTGACAGAGCATGTGTTTCCCCCCACTGTGTGATGAGTTAATGGTGCAGATGACTGTGTGCTCCAGAGTGGGGAATTTTCTCATCGTTATTTCTTTTGTCCTAGACATCTTCAGTTCTGTAAGAGCAACCCAGTCCCAGGATAAGGACAGCAGCAGGTGGTAGAATGCGGAAACCAGGCCCTCAGAAAGGTGAGCAGTGATGCTTGGCACGGCCAAGGGCCCTGCAGTGAGCTAGTGGGGCCTGGAGGGCCTAGTGCCTCAGGGGGTGACAGTGGGGTGGGAGCTGAGGGGATGTGGTTGGAAGCCCAAAACAGGGTTGGGTGTTTCTCCATCAGTGTGCAGAGAGCAGCTCATCAATCCACCCCTGTGACAGGAAGAGGAGAGTCCCTTTTGGGGGCATCCCTGCAGCTCGTGGGGCGCAGTGTCAGCAGCGAGGGTGCCCTGCAGAACCCAGGGCACCATCTGGCAGAGCGCCCAGCATGAGGCAAACTGGCTGTGCTGGCACAGGCCTCCCCCCTCTAATGAGGCATGAAAGCAGAGACCAGCCTACCTTGTGGAGAGGAAATCTGTCAGGAGGTTACCGCTGCCACCGAGTCCCTCAGCCCCTCACGCGAAAGATGGGATCTGGGTCCTGCATCCCCAGCAAAAAGGGTGAAGCCGAGCAGGCTGTCTGCAGCTGAGCTGCTCTGGCTTCTTGTGCTTAACGAAAATATTGATTTCCTTTAGTGCTGTGCCATGCATGTGCATTGGACTGGAGTGATCTCATCACATGCGCTCCGGAGGAGGGGGGAAGGGAGAAGCGAGAGGATGGAGCATCCTCCGCAGCTCTTTGTTCACATCTGCTCCACACTCCCAAGGTTTATTGCAGGAGATTTCTATGCTCGATTTCTCTCCTCCCTTGATTTTTTTAAAATGTCTCCTTTGCTTCTGTCGTGGTTCATCTTACAGCAGCATTATCCTCTTCCTAACACTGCTTGTCCTTTAATGAAGTGAAAATAAATGAAGGAAAGCAGGGAATGGGGAGACCCTGCTGCGAGGCAGCTGGAGGGCTTGGCAATAAAGGAGGCCGGTTGATTAGTCAGCAGCATGGCCGAGGCCCGGGCTGGCTGGGTTCAGCCTCACTCACAGCTTGTTCTCTGTGCTCCTGGAGCCTGCAGCCAGCCTGCCTCTGTGACCTGTGCTCAGAATGCCGTGTCGTAGGTTGCAGAGGCAACACCTGCATCGTGCACATGTGGGTTTCTGTCCTACTTACCTGCTTTTTTAATAATGCATTGAACTTCCACTGTTTCTTTATTTGTCTGTAGAAATTCTTGTTTCTCTCTCTCTCCGCTGCTTTTGTATCCTGCTTAATGAGGATTTTTGCATGTTAAAGGTTAAGAACAAAATGTACCTTCACCTGCAGAATATGGTGAGAGGCTCCTTTGAGTGCATGGATGCTGTTAGAGCTGTCCTGCAGCACTGAGGGGAGCCTTACCCACCCAGGGGGCTCTTTTGCTTTTGACTTTAAACACTTCATGTCCTTTATTCTTTCTTTCTCAGGGAGATGGCACAATACTGTGCTTCATGGTAATGCATTTATTAGGAAGGGTGTCCTTCAATCCTTTTCATTCATTTATGTCTCTCCAAGGAGGCTCTTTGTCTGCTCCATGTCTAGTGACGCTGTGGCCACACTCCATATGTCCCTCGTGTTCATTTAAGGGATGCTGATTTGGCATCCCTCTGTTGGGCTGGAGGCTGTTGGAGGCAGAGTGGACATCCCCCACTTCTTGCTCTATCACTTTCCAGAGCAATAAAACCTACATGCCATCCTGTCCATTGTGCTGAAAAGAACATGTCAAGGAGAGAAGATTGCAAAAATAATTGTCCGAAAGCAATTCCAGACACGTTAAGACACCCCAGGCCACTTTAGAAGCAGCTCTTAGCCTGCCTCTTCCAGCTACTTGTCAGGAGATTTCAAAACTTTTCCTTTCACAAGGAACGGCTTTTCATGGGGGCAAGGCACCTTTTGTAGGGCACTACCGAGCTGTTGTCTACAATAGCCCTAAAAATGCTCTGTAAAATAAAGGAGCTGGAGTGCAGCAGCCCTCCCAGGGTGCCCAGCCTGGCAGCAGCAGGTCGAGGAGCTGGCTCAGGGTGAGCTCTGCTGTGGCACAGCCATCTTCCATCCCTCCTTTGGGCTGGAGGCTGCTGGAGACAGGGATGAGCATTCCCCACTTCTTGCTCTGTCACTTTTCAGAGCTGTCTTGAGAACTTTAATCTTTTTTGAGCTCTGAGACCCAAAGCTGTCATGAGCAAAGACAGCTCAGGTGAGCTGCTCTGCAGAGCTGGTGCTGCTTTGCTGTGCTCTCTTCTGAGCTGCAAGGGACACGTGGAAACTTGGTGTTGTGCGTGGAGGCAGCACTTGTGCAGATTTTCAGAGAAGTCCTCTCCCCATCACCACAAAGGGTTAGGCTGTTCGTGTGGAATAACCCAGAGCTGATACACAAGGAGCCATTCTGTACCAAAGATTCACATGAGCCATTTTTAGTGGCTGTTATGTTTGTTCCTCTCAAGCCCTTCTTCTCATAGCTGAAATGTTGGAGCTCTGGCAGTTTGCTGTTCTTTGTTATTGCTTGTCACTGAAGGAGAACAGCGGCTGTTGGGAACTAAGCAGGGACTGAGGTGCAAATGTAGATACCTCCTGCCAGGTACCTGCATGTGCTGTGGGGAGGAAGGGAGCACACCCCAGAGATAGAGGCAAATAATCCGTGTCACTGGGGTCATGATAGGGAGGTCACTCCTCTCCTCTGAAGAGCCTGTAAAGCAGATAGTGTTGAAGGGTGCATTATCTTGCTCCTTTCCCTGACACAAATGCTCTATTTCTTGTCTCAGCCATAGACTGGAAAGATGGTAAAAAGCACAAGTACAGCCGCCCGTCAGAGTCTCCCTCCCAGTACCAAGGTAAGAGAGCTCCCTTCTTCCTCCCTGATTTTTTTTTCTCCCTTTTGTGATTTCCTAAGATTTTTTTTGACAAGTGCATGGTGTAGCAGTGAGGATTTGCGATCACCTGCAAGAAACTCTGAGCAGCTCATCACTGCCCAAAGCTTGGGCACATCCTTGTAGAGTTTGGGCCTGGAGAAGAGAAAGGTCTGAGGAGACAGTAGAGCCCCTTCCAATGCCTCAGGGGGCTCCAGGAGAGCTGAAGAGAGACTTTGGACAAGGGCCTGGAGGGACAGGACAAGGGGAATGGCATCACACTGTCAGAGGGCAGGGTTAGATGGGATGTTGAGAAGAAATTGTTCCCTGTGAGAGTGGGGAAGCCCTGGCACAGGGTGCCCAGGGAAGCTGTGGCTGCCCCTGGATCCCTGGGAGTGTCCAAGGCCAGGTTGGGGCTTGGAGCAGCCTGGGATAGTGGAAGGTGTCCCTGCCATGGCAGGGGGTGGAATGAGATGGTGTTTGAGGTCCCTTCCAACCCAAACCATTCTATGATTCTACACAGCGAGGGGGTGAAACTGCAGCATCTTTCTGGCACAGAGCACCCTGTAATCCAGGCTGGAAGGATTTCTGTTTAAAGCTGCATTGGGACACCTCTGAGGAGAGCAGGACAGAGCAGACAGCACGCTGGTGTTTCAGAGCTATGAGTTTTGACTGCCACATTGTCACATTTTGCTGAGCAGGACAGTGAGCAGCGGGGCTCACGTTACCGACTGAGCACATGCAGCCTGATTGATGGCTGAGCAAAGTGCCTGGCACTGGGAAGGGTGGGACAGGAGGGAGCTGTGCCATGCCTGTGGGAGAGCTGACCCCTCGGGAGGCTGTGCTCAGACACCAGGGACAGCCACTGTCACCTTGGATCTGCGAGCCCAGACGATGCTCTGCTCATTTTCATACCGAGCTGCCTCAAACTGTGCTGCTTTCATGTGCTGCCTTGGTGCTCCTTAGCAGCCACACATATGGGCTGCAGACTTTAATGGGAAGCCTTGATCTGGGTAGGGCACGTTCTCCTTCACAGATGTGACCTGAAAAGCACATGTATTGTTTCAGTTGGATTGATGACCCCTCGGGAGCCAAAATGCTAATGGCGCCCAAACCAGACTTCAGTTAAAGATATAAACAGAAACTCCATCTTCATTTAAATTCTGGGCAAAGGATCAATGTTAAATGCAACATGAAGAGAATCAAAACATGAGGGTGCAGAGCTGCATTGTTCACAACTACTGCAGTTTGACCCCTTGGGTGTGTGCAGTGTTTTGTTTGGAGTAAATATTTTTGAAGGTTAAGACATCAGAGCCCAAATCTGACTCTCTGCCTGGAAGTAATATCTGCCTTTGGCATGAGCACAGGACAAGCAGCTTTCCCAAGGCAAGCACGAGTGACAGACAGTCACCCCAGTGGCATCACCACAGCCAAATCACAGGGAGTCACACGGGTTCCCAATCCTTGGCTTTTGGCTCACAGATGTAGTTGCAAAAACAGGGTGTTTCTCATTAAAGTGTCTTTCTCTCATTTCTTCCTGTGAAGAAGATCCAGTGTGCTGGAGAGGGACTTGGGACTAGGGCCTGAAGAGCCCAGAGCTTCCCACTACCAGAGGGCAGGGAAAGATGGGATATTGGGAAAAAATTCTTCCCTGTGAGGGTGGTGAGGCCCTGGCACAGAGTGACCAGAGAAGCTGTGGCTGCCCCTGGATCCCTGGCAGTGCCCAAGGCCAGGCTGGACCTGGGACAGTGGGAGGTGTCCCTGCCCATGGCAGGGGTGGGATGGGATGGGTTTTAAGGGCCCTTCCAACCCAAACTGTTTTATGGTGTGGTTCTGTGTATGTTACCTGGAGGAACAGAGTCCTCTGCAATGGAGATCCTTCCAGTGGTGTCCTCTGCCAGGCAGGGGAGGGGACCTGAAAGAGCAGGCAGAGACCAGGCTGATTTTAGGGCTGGTAGGACAATTTGCATATTGTCCTGGAAACCAGCAGCAGTGGAGCAAGTATTGTTTTATGGGGCAAGAGAGGGTTTCATTCCCTACAGTCAGCTCTGACCTTGGACACTCCTGCTCCATCACCAGGAAAAGGGACAGTTTAGGACTGGCTGAAGTTTTTTCACGAAGCAAAGTGATTCACTGGCAAGGGGAGAAAAGCCATCAGTATTTTTTGACTAACAACACTGGAAACAGGGTTACCTGCCAAGGCCAGATCAGAAACAAACATCTTGCAGACTAAAATGTCCTGTTACTCTAGGGTAAGGCATCCAATTTATTAATATGGATAAGAATATCGAGAGAATATAAAACACAAGGCCATTGGTCAGTGCTAAGAAGAAAGCCTGGCAAGATATTCTCAGTTTTTCCCTCTGGCCTTATACCCTCCATGCCCAGTGCCTGTAGAATGGCAGCACCCAGCACTTTGATGTCCTGGCTCTTTCTCAAGCACAGAGCTCAGGGCTTGTGCTCTGCTCCCCCATTAAGAAAGCCCCAATGCATCCTGCTTTTCTCTATTTCCTTTCTATTTTCTCTCTGTTGTCAAAAAAACCCCCTCAACTTTTGTGTTGTGCCATTTTCTTCTGATTCTGTCTGCAGTTCTTAGGTTGAAGCTGATTGTATTGGGTAAAGTTTAAGTGTACTTTGAAATTCCTGCTTGAAAAATATTGTATCATGAGCTAGATACTATTAATAATGGGTTAATTTAAACCCATTCCCTCCATTCTGTGCAGGGTTTCCCCTCATGCTAAGGGTGTGGTGGCAGCTTCCAGTTGCAGTCTGCAGTTTTTACCTTGGTTTGAGGCTAATCCTGAAAAAGGAATGCAGGTTCTACCTGTTCTTGCCATGCCATCTGTGTGTAAGGGGATGGCTGGTAGAACAGAGAGGGAGGGAGGGAGGGGTGAACACTGCTGTATCAGCTCTGTCTTTTCTTAGAAGTCTTTCTGCTGCTTCTGCTTTTCTTTGCAAAATAAATCACCACAACCATTCGTCACAGGAATCAGAGAATCACAGAACATCCTGAGCTGGAGGGACCCCCAGGGATCATCCAGCCCAGCCCCTGGCCCTGCCCAGACACCCCAAATCCCACCCTGGGCATCCCTGGCAGCGCTGCCCAAACGCTCCTGGAGCTCTGGCAGCCTCGGGGCCGTGCCCATTCCCTGGGGAGCCTGGGCAGTGCCCAGCACCTCTGGGGGAAGAACCTTTCCCTGCTCTCAGCCTGAGCCTGCCCTGGCACAGCTCCGTGCTGTTCCCTCAGGTCCTAGAGAAGCTGCAGTTCTAGTGCTGTGTGTGTCTTCATACAGTTGTTGAATCCCAGCAGGCTCTAGAATTAATCTCAAATAAGTTCCATGTCCAAACACTATTTTTAGAGGCCTGCAGCTGTCTCAGAAATTCCCTGCTCCTGCTGGGGCTGTACAGTGTGGCTCTCTGCTGTGGGGTGAGCTGCTGCAGGGAGTAGGACAGCCTGGCTTGGTGTGGAGGGAGTGAAAAGTGGAAAGATTAAAACCATGACAACTTTTAATAGTGATGGATTGAAACCAGCTGAGGGGAGGGTTGTTTTTTTTTTTTTAAATAAAATTGTCAAGCACAGCTGATCCTGTTCAAGCTGCTGGCTCAGGGCCTGGGGCTGAGACTGGCACTGCCCACCCAGTACTGTCACCTGGGCATCCTCTGTGCTCCAGGGACAAAAGGGCCACCCCGGTCTGAGATGAGCCCAGATCAGCACCCAGAGTTAAGGGGCGGGATGCATAAGGCATTTCCAGGAGTGCCTGGCTTTGCTTTGCCTGGGTGTTTGCTCCACATTATTCACACAAAGAGTTTCATTGACAGAACCAAGTATAAAATCATATCTTCAATTAAAGCAAAAGAATTCTGGTTTTGTGAGAGCATCATTGCAGTAACTCACTGAATTTCTTCATTCACCCAGTGTGAGACTGTGGCTGAAAGGAAAATATGTGCCAGTGGATGGAGCTGAGTGCTCTGGGGCATGGAGAGTGCTGTCAGTCTGTAAACAGCGATATTCAGCCAGTGTGGCAATGAAACTGAATTTTTTCTGTTCATTTTCCCTATTTTTAACAGTGTACCAGTCATCTGCATGGGAGGTCGTGAGAAAGCAGCGTTCCTTGTATTTATTTGAAGCTTGTAGATTATGAAGGCTCCTCTGTGCACGAGGCAGCACTGAAGCAATGTGTGCTGACCTCAGTGCCTCAGTTTTCAGAGGTGTGGTGTGTGCTGCAGTAGCTAAAATGGCTCTTAATGTAGCTTTTGTTTTGAAAATAGACTGATTAAGAACTTGCCGTGACTCGGGGAAGCAGTGGCTGACTTTAATTGTGCTGCCACCAATGCTCTTGAAATGCCTTGAAAACAGTGGTCTCCCGGGAGCTGTTTGGATGAATACAAGCGAATGTCATGCTGCAAGGTTCCTCTCCCAGCTGCTCAGTTTAAATGGCAAAAGTCATGATTTGCTCGGATCACAGGAGCTTTTAATTCCTCATTTAATAACAGGTTTCTCTGGGTGGCATATTGCTTTTACTCACCCTGCTGTACGTGAGGAAGGTGCAGGCAAGGATGAAATGTGCTTCCCCTGGCAGCAGTGCTCAGGGCAAGGGGACTTGGTGTCAGGTGTGAGGTGTTGAGCTCCGTAAATCCCTGTTTGGAGAATCCCTGCTCCATCCTATGGACTCCATGGCACTTCAGGAAGTTAATTGCTGAGCACTGATTGCTGGGGTTGGGCTGATCCCTGGCCCATGGGGTGGATTGTGTGTGTGTGCTGGACCAGAAGGACTGTTCAGTCACCACAAAGCAGGTTCCTGTTCTAAATCCATCATTTAGAATCACGGGATCACAGAATGGCTTGGGTTGGAAATGACCTTAAAGATAATCTTGTTGCAGCCCCCAAGCTGGGCTGCTCGTAGCCCAAGGTGACTGATTGTAATCCCCAGACTGAGTGATGTGTTTAATGAATGGTTTTTAAGGGACAGTTGTCTGGAAGACTCCGCAGATTCCCATCTGTGCTGGGTGTTTTCCATTAAGTTGTAGGTTGTTACCCTGACTCTGTGCAGCCCCTGCTCGGCAGCGCGGAGGCAGGAGCATGCCGAAGGCAGCGCTGTGCTTTGTTCTGCCTGTCAGTTGCAGTTGTAAATCTTCTGTGCTCACAAACATCAGAGCTTCTTGGTGAAAACATGTTGCCTGTGAGCACCTCCTCTGTGAGAAGTGCAGAACTGCCAGCTCGAGAGTCTGGCCAGTTCTTTTGCTGAGAATTTTGCTCATCGGTTCCTATTTGAATCCTTCTGTTTTTACTTCTCAGGTCACTTCACCTGGGAGAAATACCTGAAAGAGACATGTGCCATCCCAGCTCCTGCCCATTGTTTCAAGCAGGTAAGAGGGTGAATAAAAGAAAGGTCAAGGGCTATGGTCCACTGGGGACCCCAGAGTTCTGTGCTTGGAATAGGCCCCTGGTTTGGCAAGGAAGATGCTTAAGGATATTGGAGACTTAACAGAAATCCGAGTGCTAAAGCAAAGATTAAAAAGATGCATTTAGAGCAGCACAGAAGATTTTCCTCTCAGAGGTGCATGTTGGGAACACAAGTATGCTGTTACTCTGCCAAGCACGGGCCCTTGGAGGAAGTGCCCTGAGTAGGCTGGGATCCAGCTTTTGGTGGATCTTGCTCAGTAAGGAGATTTTCAGCAGAATTCACCCAATTGCTGTGACAGAGCAGCAGCCCCTGGGCAGCAGGCATTGAGTCCAGAGGTGGTTGTGCTGAGTACAGGGGGTGCAGGAGTGAATCCGTGTGGGACACCTGGGTCCAGGCAGAGGGGAGCATGGGTGTCTGTGGGTCTGGGGCTGGCTGGGTGAGTCTTCCCAGGAGAGGGTTAATCCCCTGTACAGGGCACTGCTGGGGCTGCACCTCAAATGCTGGGATCAGTTTTGGGCCCCTCACAAGGGGGCTGGAGCGTGTCCAGAGAAGGGAATGGAGCTGGGGAAGGGGCTGGAGCACAAGTCTGATGAGGAGCAACTGAGGGAGCTGGAGGGGAGGGTGCTCAGCCTGGAGAAAAGGAGGCTCAAGAAAAGTTGTGGCTCTGCACAACTCCCTGACAGGAGGATGGAGCCAGGTGGGGGTCAAGCTCTGCTCCCAGGGAACAGGGACAGATAAGAGGAAACAGCTTTAACTTGTGCCAAGGGAGGGTCAGGTTGTGTATCGCTAAAGTTTCTTCACTGAAAGGGTGATCAGGCCTGGTGGAGTCCCCATCCCTGGAAGTGTTCAAAAAAATGTAGATATGGTGCTGAGGGACATGGGTTAGTGGTGGGCTTGGCAGTGCTGTGGGAACAGCTGGAGTCGATGATGTTAAAGGTATTTTCCAGCATTAATGATTCTGTGATTCCAAGAGAACAGGCTTTAGTTGCCTAGATGATGCAGCATGGAAGGATGGGGGTGTTACAGACCCACCAGGGCTTGCTGAGCTGTCTGTGGTGCCTGTTCCGTGCTGTGCCTGGAGGGGCTGTCAGCCTTCAGCAGACTCCATTTGGCTGCTCTTAGTGCTGAAGCTTTGTGCCTGAGCTGGTGCAGGGACTGGCAGTGCTGAGCTGGTGCAGGGACTGGCAGTGCTGAGCTGGTGCAGGGACTGGCAGTGCTGAACTGGTGCATGGGCTGGCAGTGCTGGCTCTGACTGGCCCCTGTTGCACTCTCTGCAGTCCTACACTCCACCTGCGAACGAGTTCAAGATCAGCATGAAGCTGGAGGCGCAGGACCCCCGGAACACCACGTCCACGTGCATCGCCACCGTGGTGGGGCTGACGGGCGCCCGCCTGCGCCTGCGCCTCGACGGCAGCGACAACAAGAACGACTTCTGGAGGCTGGTGGACTCTGCTGAGATCCAGCCCATTGGCAACTGTGAGAAGAGCGGAGGGATGCTGCAGCCTCCGCTGGGTGAGTTCAGCTGTCCAGCAAGGATCAAATTGCTGGTGTGGAAAGCTTGGGGGTTTTTACAGATCTGTGCTTGGGACAGAGGCCCGTGGCCTGCCCCTGCCTGCTCTGGGATATACACAAGATACATAAACCACACCAGGTCTGTATTTCCACATAGACACTGTGACCTGGACAGGGAGGTCCTTCAGAGTGTAGATGAAAGAGGTCTCTGCACCAAGGTGAGCTGCTTGCCCTGGTTGCAGCTCAAGCTCAGGATTGTGGCCCAGAGAAGCTGTGGCTGCCCCTGGATCCCTGGAAGTGCCCAAGGCCGGGTTGGACGGGGCTTGGAGGAACCTGGGATAGTGGAAGATAGTCCCGGCCCATGGCAGAGGGGTGAAACTGGTTGATCTTTAAGGTCTCTTCCAACCCGAACTACCCTGTGATTCTGGGATTCAATACCAGCTTACCTGGACAGGAAACAATGTCTGAAAAGGTTCACAGTGGTTAAAGTCCTAGCTCATGTGAAAGGATACTTGCAATAATTCATACTTATTTATTTCATTTTGCTTGGCTACAACTTTATAAATAGCCTGGACAGTCTAACACTTCTCCCAGTCTTGTCTTCAGTTAAACACACAACACTTTCCTTTTTCTTTGATGCTAGCCAAGGGGCAACCTGATTTGCTGATTCTTTCCTGATAATCAGCAAGATTAACCTCCTTTTGCAATCTGCTGCCCAAAAGTATTAGTGTCCTCATAAATCTTTCTCTCAATTAGCATATCCTTAAATAATAATTTCAAGGCCAGGTTGGATGGGGCTTGGAGCAAGCTGGTCTAGTGGAAGGTGTCCCTGCCCATGGCACGGGGTGGGATGAGATGAGCTTTAAGGTCCCTTCCAACGCGAACTATTCAGTGATTCTGCTGCCCATCTCTTCCAAAGCGCTGCGGTGCCGGTGGGTCCCTCCTGTGGTGTGCCCGGGTGTGGCCAGCAGAGGGCACGGGGCGCAGGTGCAGCAGCCCTGGCTGTGCCGGGGACAGGGACGGCTCCGGGACGGCTCCGGGAGCGCTGCTCCCTGTGCCCGGCCCTGCCTGTGTCCCCTACTTAACCTTACGCCAGAGAAGAGGGCAGGGTTAGGTGAGATATTAGGAAAAATTCTTCCCTGGGAGGGTGGAGAGGCCCTGGCACAGGGTGCCCAGAGAAGCTGTGGCTGCCCCTGGATCCATGGGAGTGTCCAAGGCCAGGCTGGATGGGGCTTGGAGCAGCCTGGGATAGTGGAAGGTGTCCTTGCCCATGGCAGGGGAGTGGAACTGGATGATTTTGCACCCAGCATAAAGGTAACACAGCTGGTGCTGCAGTTGTCCTTCCTGCCTGCAGAGTGCAAGGGCTGAGAAACCCCAGCAAAGATTTTCTGTTTCCTGTAGTATTTTCCATGTGCACACATCTGCTGCTCCTCTCTCTTTACATAGATAATTCCAGTGACAGGACCCAGGAACGGCCGGAGCTGGGCCAGGGCAGGCTCAGGCTGAGATCAGGGAAAGGTTCTTCCCCCAGAGGTGCTGGGCACTGCCCAGGCTCCCCAGGGAATGGGCACGGCCCCGAGGCTGCCAGAGCTCCAGGAGCGTTTGGGCAGCGCTGCCAGGGATGCCCAGGGTGGGGTTGTTGGGGTGTCTGGGCAGGACCAGGGGCTGGACTGGATGATCTTTGAGGGTCCCTTCCAGCTCAGGATATTTTAGGATTCACATAAAATCTTTGCTTTGCCACTCTGGGAGCTGAGCTCTCCCATCCCGTGGTTGTGGTTACTTGGGTTGGTTTCCAAGCTGATCTGACAGGGTTCAGGGCTGGCACAGTTGCGTACTGTGCTGAGTATTGCAACCTTGGCAAAGTTTTGCTGTGTTCTTGCTCCAGGTCCAGTGCCAGGATTACCTTCAAAACCCCACAAACACAGACCAAACACAGCTGAGAGCAGAAATTGCCTGTGCATGAAGATACACATTTAGCAAAGAAGATGTTCTGTGATATCCAGAGCCTTCTGTTGGTTGTGTAGTCATAGTCAGTGCCACATACTTCAGAGCATGTGAAATTGCTTTTTTTTCTTCCCATAAGCCCCGTCTTGTTATTTCTCCACTTTTTTCACAGCAGGTGTCAAGCCAAAATTTGATATCCTTCCCTATAATAGTTAAATCTGTTTCCCAGCCAAGTCACAGCCTCCGTTTCTTCAGATTAACTTGCCTGCAGCTCACACTAGAGGTGGAGGAGGCCACCCAGAAGCTGTGATTCCCTGTTGAGGAAGAAATTCCATAGCCTGAGTGTGTACTTGCTGATTCATGTCTCCCCTGCAGCAGGATCACTGGAGCTGCCAGCACTGACGCTGCACCGAGTGCTCTGCCTGAATTGTCAATGGGTCAATGGGATTGTTATGATAAGTGAATATTGCAGTCAGACAGCTGTTTCCAGATTCTTTTCAATAACACAATGCTTTGCATTTAGAATATCTGGAAAAAGTCCCACCTGACTCCAGCATGGGAGGAGGGTGGTGTGGGATCACAATTGTGTGAGTTCCCATCAGAGCAGGCATGTGCTGCCAGATCCATTGACCCCCACAGTCTAAAAGTCTCCATCTCTGCTTCCCTCTCCTCAGGCTTCCGGCTGAATGCCTCCTCCTGGCCCATGTTCCTTCTGAAGACTCTGAATGGAGCAGAGATGGCTCCTGTCCGGATTTTTCACAAGGTATTTCCCTGTTTGTGCAGATCCTTCTGGCAATGGCCCCTTCGCTGCAGAGCACCAGACTCAGAGCTGGTGTCTCCTGAGAGATGTGCTGGTCCCAGAGGAGGTGGCATTGCACAGCTGTGCCTCGGTGCTGCTCTAGGACAGACCTGTGTGCTCTCCAGCTATGTTGTAGCAATGTCAAGATGCAGCCTCAGGTCTGCCAAGGAAGTGCCTTAGGCTTCAGTGCTCGAGCTTGAGGCAGGAGCTGGTTTTTCACTGGAGCTGCAGGTGCTGCTCAAAGTGGGGAATACAAGGTGGGAACGTCAGCACTGCTCTGAAACGTCCCACTCCCTGGGTTTGGTCCAGCTGAGGGCAGAGCAGTGAGTAGTGGACTTTGCTGCCTCTTGATTAAAGGGCAGTGGCTGTGCAGCCCATCTAGCGTGTGCACACCTATTGGGGTTCAAATCCAGACCACTAACTCCCTTCAGCTGCTCGTGGAGGTGAGTTTGCTGGTGAGGGCACAGCCCTGGTGTGGGGAGGCACTGGCACATCCTTTTTGAGCATATATTCCACTTCTTCTTGTAGGAACCACCATCTCCTTCCCAAAACTTCTTCAAGACAGGTATGAAGCTGGAGGCAGTGGACAGGAAGAACCCTCACTTCATCTGCCCGGCCACCATTGGGGAGGTGAGAGGTTCTGAGGTCCTCATAACATTTGATGGCTGGAGAGGTGCCTTCGATTACTGGTGCCGATATGATTCCCGGGACATCTTTCCCGTAGGCTGGTGTTCGCTGACTGGAGATAATCTGCAGCCCCCTGGTACTAAAGGTAAGGCCCACGTTGTTGCTTAGCTGTCTTTCTCCTCCACTCAGCTCTCAAAGAGCAGCAAAGCAGGCAGAGACTGGCAGCAAGGACATCTGGGTGCCCTGTCTGGTTTTTGTGCTGCTTGATGGATGGTAAAGGTACAGATGATCAGACCTGTAGTGCTGGAACAGCCTGGCACCAAGGTGCTGAGGAGCAGCAATCCATAGAGATGGGCAGGATGATGGCTCTGGGGAGGGATGGTGCTGTACAACATTGCTGAGGTCTGCTCCTCTCCAGGAATTTCCTTGCAGTTTTTCCTGCGCCTTTGAACCACATTTTCCTATGGAGTTTTTCTCAGGGGGACTGGAATAATGAGAGCTATGAATTTGCAGGACTGCGCCTCTTTGTACTTTGGACAGTTTTCTTGCTCTGCCTCATGCTGTGAACATGGACAGTGCAGGTGTGGAGCAGGTGGTACCTGCTGTGTTCCCAGGACTGTGATTGTTGGGTAGGAGCAGTACTGAGGAATTTGCTGCCTTGCAAAGACCTGAGCAATGGCTGGTTTGATTCTCAGATGTGTCTCAAGCTTTCTCACATCACAGTTGTGCCTGGGCCCAGGGGGACTGTCCTTGTCCCCAAGCACATCCTTCTGGCGTTTGCTGGCTGGCAAACCCTGCACGTGCTTGTCAATGAAGTGAGGGGCAGGAGAGCAACCTCTCCACCAGAGCTGAAGGATTGCTGATGAAAGGCATTTCTCTGACGAGACGGTTCCTCTTAGAAATCCAGGGTCAGCTCGTGCTGCCCTGTCAGGCTGGTGCTGCCCTGTGTCCCTGACGTGGGCCAGGTCTGTGGGGCAGCTCTGAGCTCGGGGCTGCAGGGCTGGTGTCAGTGGGTTGCCTGAGGTGATTTTGTATGATCTGTGTGTGTGCAAGCCGAGTTGTGGGCTCCCCTTGGATGGGGATGATTCCTCTTTATCTTGGATTTCTACATTTTGCCTTGATGTTCCCAGCCTCTCCCAGCCTCTCGCTCTCTTCTTGCTTGGGGACCCAGTCCCACCTGCTGCTGCCCTGGTGGCTCTGCAGAGCACTGGGGCCCTCTTGGCCAGTGCCTGACCCCTCCAGCGGTGCCCTGCAGTCAGAGGCTCTCTCCAGGCATCTCCAGGGTGCCTCTCAGGTACTGCACGAGTGGCTAAAGACATGTTTGTGTTGGGTGGGAGCTCTCCGGGCAGTAACCTGGGGGTGGAAGGTTTCAGGAGCCGCCTTCTCAGGAGAAGTGGGAGCCTCTGTCTGACCCGTGGCCCCAGCACAGACAGCTCTGCTCCTCCCCAGCCTCCCATTGCCAGGGGCTGAAGCTGTGAGTGAGCAAAGCCCAGTCAGTTATCCAGAAACAACCCCCCCATTGTGCCATCCTGGGAAGCTTGTGCTTCCCCCTTGGCAGGTGGCAGTGACAGCTTCTCCCTTTCACATCGGCTCCATGTGCAGTGACTCTGCACTTCCTGCTCATGTACAAAAATAGTGGCCCCCAAAAGTCACATCTCCCCACTCACAGGCAGAGGCAACCCTCACTCTCAGGGCAGATTTCTGCTCTCTTTGTCCTTTATTTTCAATTCCTGGGACAAGAGAAGGGGTTGGCAGGGGTTGCATGAGCCATGCAAAAATACCAGGGAGTTGAGATCAGCCTTGTCTTTGTGGTTTTACTTCACCCTCTGTGACTGTCTGCTCCCTTTCCTGCCCAAGAATTTCTGACTTCCACTTCGTGGGATTAAACCAAAAGAACAGAGCACTGGGAACTTTCTCTTTAATGGAATTCCTCCTGTGTTTCCTCACTCCTCAGCCCTGCTGTGGTGGAGGGTTGAGCATGGTCCTCCCAGACCTGAGAGTGCTGCTCTTGGCGGGGTTGGAGGACGCATCACCACAGAGGAATTGCCCTTTCCTTGAGCTCCAATAAACCTTCTCCATGTGCCAGCCTGGAGCCTGCAGGACCACATGGTGGAGTCAGGCAGTTTCCCTTTCCTGGTGGGAACTCCTCTTAAAGAGCACTGGAGAGACATGCAGTGGGTCAGGTGCTGCTGTGGTAATACTGGTCTGTGCTCATATACTGATCATGTGAGGTCCTTGTGGAAGTGGGGAATCCTGTGAAGAGCTAACTCCATGGCAGTTGAGGAATATTGTGAAGAGTTAACTCTGGGGGAGTTGAGGAATCCTGTGAAGAGTTAACTCCATGGAGAGTGACGGCTTCCTGGGGCTGAGCAAAAAGAGGCCTCATGGAATGAGCTCATGTTGAAGGGAAGCAGAACTTCAAAGAGGGCAGGCATGTTTATTTAATGCTGGTAACTCCATTCAGCTCTAATCTGTCTCTGCTGCTGGCTGCCAGCGGAGCTGGAGGAGTGCAGGGCTTCTCCCAGGCACGGTCCTTCTCCAAGGCCTCCCACTCCCAGCAGTGTTTGCTTAGCTGGAGAGGCTGGGCAGGGAGCTGGAGGAGCTGGGGCCCAGCCAGCCACTCCGGGGAGCTTTCATCAGGGCACGTGTGTGTTAAAGAAGGAAAGGGAGGTCAAACAGCATCGAGGAGCAGCCTGCACGCCTGCTTGGTAATTCCACTGCTGCCTGCTGGGAGAGCTCAGGGGCCAGATGGCTGTGGGCTCCCAGGCATCTCCTGGAGCTCCTGTCTGGATGCAGCACACCTTGGAGCTGGGGGATCCAAACCAACACACCACACAGGGGAAATGGAGCTCTGGGAGTTCCTATCCTGTGGTGGGTCCTGGTCCTCTCTCCACGTCAGCCACGGGCTGGGGGTAGATGTTGGCTCTGCAGGGCTAGAGAGCAGTGTGGAATGTGGAAGAGCTCATCATGTGCATCCTCAGCTTGTCCACCTCAGCCTGGCAGCGTTGGGGGAGGCAGGTCCCGGTGGCTGTCCCAAAGGAGGGGAGTTCTGTGCATGTGCAGCAAACTTCCCTCAGCGTCCCACCCACACCAGTGGGGTACTCCCAGGGTTGTCCCTTGGCCGGGAACCCCTACTCCACTCCTCATACGTGGTGTACAGCACCTTACATGTCTTTTCATGCCTCTTATACGTGTGCTTTTTTACCCTTAAATACATATCTGGGCTTTTAGGAATACAAGATGAAGTGGACTTTCTGTTCAGCTGAGCTCTGGCTGGGAGCCTGGAGCTCTGCTCAGAGGGTAGAGAGTCAGAGAACATCCTGAGCTGGAAGGGACCCACAAGGATCATCAAGTCCAACTGCTGGCCCAGCACAGCACAACCACAATCAAAGCTGAACAGCCTCTCCTGTTCTTTCTCAAATGTTTCTGCAGGTACCTCCCTGGATCATCTCTCAGAAGTCGGAACAATGGGTAGGCTGGGTCAGTGACAGCTGCTGCACTTCCCTTGCTCAGGACTTGTGGGGTCACTTCAGAGTTTCAGGAATTAGGGGGTTTAAAGTGTTCCTGGAAGAGCTGCTTGCATGATTGCTCTTACTGAGCCAAGCACTCATCCTAGAGAAGTACTGACTGAGAAATACTCATCTGTCACAGCACACAGACATAAACCAGCTGAATTAAGGTTGCATGGGGCATCAAACCCAAACTTCCAGCAACTTTCTGTTGCATGGTGGGGTCAGTTTCAGAATGGGGGCAAAGCAGAGGAGAATGGTGTCTCCCCATCTCTAGATATTGCAGCACACAAAAGCAAGGCCAGAATATACTGTGTGCACATTGCTAACAGCATGGGTTTTTGTCAGCAGAAGACCCTAAAGGTGTGTTGAGTGGGGAGGGAGTTACCCACACCTGCCAGGTGTGTGCTTTCCCACTGGAGTTAGACAGTGATCCAGCTGGCAGCACAGCAGGTACAGTGCAGGAGGTGGCTGATGTTCCTCAAGCCAAGAACATCAAGGTTTAGGTGTTGTGATGCACATAAGGAGTGCACGAGTCTGGGCACTGTAGCAATGGTTGGTACAAGTGTAATTTGGGAGGAAAGCAGAGATTGAAGGAGGAAAATGTGTATGTCAGGTGTGGTGGGTTGTCCTGGGAGCAGCTGAGCCCCCACAGCCACTCACTCCCACGGTGGGATGGGAGAATCAGAAGGGTAAGGGGTTGAAAACTGATTGAGGTACAGACAGTTTAAACAGGTAAAGCAAAAGGTGCAGGTGCAGGGCCAAGCCAGACAGTGTCTGCTCCCCACCACAGGCAGGTGCTCAGCATCCCCAGGAGAGCGGGGTCCATCCCATGGGATGGGGACTGGGATGACAAACACCATCACTCCATCCCCCCTTCTCCCTCCTTCCCCAGCTCTACATGCTGAGCATGGAGCTGTGTGGTCTGGGACATCCCTGGGGCAGTGGGATCTCAGCTGTGCCCCCTCCCAGCTCCCTGTGCCCCCCAGCCCAACGCTGGCCATGGGAACAGGGCAGAGCTGGGCTCTGTGCAGGCCCAGCCCAGCCCAGCCCAGCCCAGCTGGACCATGGGGTGCTGTCAGCCCTGCCTTGAGCACAAACCCCAGCACAGCAGCACCTGAGCTGCTACTGCAGAAAGAGAACTCCAGCCCAGCCAAACCCAGTGCTTTGAAAGAACTTTTGCATGCATTTTGCTTTTTCTGACCATCCTGCTCCTTGGGAAGCCTGTGGGCTCTTAAAACAGGACAGGTGGCTGCCATGAGTGGAGAGTGGATTTGGGAAGCTGCTCTGGAGAGTCCTTCCCCATTATAAGCAGTGCAGAAAATCAATATTTAGGATCGACCTAAAGTATAAGGGTGGTTGTTTAGTTACTTTAAGTCATGGCTGGGGAGAGAGGGAGATGCACACAGAAATGCAGGTGCTGCTGCTGAGCTTCAGGGAAACAAAGAGGGAAAGAACTGTGATAAAAATCGATGAGAAAGAAGAAGAAGGAGGTAAGAGGCTGGTTAATGACTGTAGTTTCCGGGGCCACCTGCCCTCAGTGGG
Organism: Pachycephala philippinensis; assembly: GCA_013397055.1. Lineage (NCBI taxonomy): Eukaryota > Metazoa > Chordata > Aves > Passeriformes > Pachycephala > Pachycephala philippinensis. Next base: position 26,324 of record VWZT01000365.1, read on the forward strand.
GAGGTGGGATGAGGCAAATCCCCCTCAGCCAAGGCATGGTTTTGTAGAGAGGAGTTGTGTCTGCCTCTGTAATTCATGGGAAATTTGGGACTTCACAGTCAATCACAGACTAGAGGAAAGTTCAGTTCTTTGTAGTCAGGGAAGCACACATTGGAAGAGGATCCATGGGAAGTTATTTTCCTTTCTGAAGTGGTTTGTGGGATGGACAACTGAGAGCCCCCAGGGGAAGAGCAACGGAAGCAGGGTCTTCTCAGGTACCTCTGCATGGAGGCTTCGTGCTCTGAGCTCTTCACCTGAGGAGGTGCTGACTGAGGGGTCTGTCTCTGCCAGGTAAAGGCATGTGGGCTGGGAAAAGGGCCTGAGCATGTGGGGTCAGGATTTCTGCCTGGATGTGTGATTGTGGGCTCAGGCATCTGAGAATTCCCACAGGATCTCTCTTTGCTCAAGAAAGGGCTCTTACTTAAACACCAGCTTTAAGTTTTGAAGCAGTGCAGGCATTTTTCTAGGGTTTGTGCCACGGTATCAAGAACTTTAGCTGGGATTTGGTTCAAAAAAAGTGTGCGACCTTCACAGGACCCTCTTACAGCTGAGTGCCAGTGGCTGTGTGCACAGTCCCAAAAGTGCTGCTGCTGGGAGATGCTGTGGCAGTGACAGCCTTCCTGGCCTCTTGAAAAGCAGCTCATTTTCTCCATCCTGAGAAATCTAGATTTAATCCATACCTATGGAAGCACCTTCCCCACACACACACATACAGACACCTCTTTCTCTATAACAGTGTCCTTTAAATCTGCTCCCACGTTTCGTGTGGCACTGCTGGAGGGCAGGGCAATGCTGTCACCTTGAACACAAGGATGCAGGGACACAGCTGCCCAGGGACACAGGTAAAGCCCTCAGTGTCTGTAACTCAGAAGGTCCCTGTGCTATTCCTCCATTTGGGCTGATGCTGAGTTGCTCTGGAGTTCCTGATGGGTTTGCTACTCCCTATTCCACCCTTCTGGATGCTCTGTGACAGAAGAGGGGTGACTCCATGCTGTGGGAGAGGGGCAGCAATGAAAGCGTTAAGATTGGGCGGGCAGTGCTGGAAGCTGCTCCAGCTCTGGAATTTGGAGGACTGGAATTGCTGCCTTGGCACCAGCCCAGCTGGCAGAGAGCCCCCAGCCCAGCCAGGCAGGGCAGAGCTAACACAGAGCCCGTCCTCTGCCACCGTGCCAGGGCTGGTGGGAGCTGGGTGAGGGCTCTGGGCACACTGCTCAGTGCCTGCACAGGTCTGTGTGGGCTGTCAGACCCTGCTCGCTCTGCCTGGGCTCAGCTGCTGCTTCCTCAGAGCAAGCAAATGTGAATAGCTGGAGATAGCTACCGTGGGGACAGGCTGAGGGGGAGCTCCACCCAGCCCGGGCTCACAGCTCTGCGTTACCCCGGGACCGGAGCTGCCTGCTGCAGTGGCTCCAGGGGGTTACGAGATGCTGATCCTGGATACAAAGTTCATGAAGTTCTTCTTTTCTCACCACCATCGCTGCCATGTGATTTGTTGTTTAGCTGCTTCGTCTCCTCAAAGGAAGATGATGATCAGCTGCTAGGTTTCCTGCCCAGGGGCAAAGGTAACGTGTATTTTATTATTTTGGATATTGCCTGGTTTGTCTTCCTTCTTCAGGGTGAGAACATAGTGGTGGGAAGAGGAGCCTCGTCAGGAGTAGTTTGCAGGGTAACACTCAGGTGAGCTCCTGTGCTTTCCTGTTTGAAGGACATGGGAGAGTATTAATTACTGTCTCTTCAGGACTGAGCTGGGATTTGGAGCTCCCACATTAAGCTGGATGATGTTGCTTTGCATTGGCATGGCTGGTTTGGGGAGCACACAGGTAGAGCTTATGCACCAACAGCAGCAGGACGAGAGTCCACAGAGGAGTTCAGGTTTTTATCCATGAGTGTAACGCACAAGCAGCCCCGGTACCTGGGTGGTGCTGCCTCTGAGACTGCTTTGGAAGATCCCAAGAAAAATCTCTTGAGCTGTTTGGAGCTCTTTGCAGTGCCCCTGCCTCGGCTTGGATGTGTGTCCTGGAGTATGTGTGGGGTTTGGAAGTTTGGGGGCTGGGATAAGGGAGCCCAGCACTGCAGCAGGCTGTGGGGTGCTGACAGTGCCTGTGGCTCGGCAAACACCAAATCTGTGGCTCAGTGGGAACCATGGTGTGTCAGAGACCTGAGATTACTGTGTGATGTCTTGGGGCTGGCAGGAGCCTCTGAGAAGAGGAACTGATCTGGGAAAAGCAGTTTCCACTGGTCCCCAGCCTGTCCTTAGTCTCAGTGTCTAGACCTTCCTCTCGACTTTTCCTCATGTTTTATTTTGAAATATTTCATATCCTAGAGAATCTGGGTTTTGTTCAGGATGTTGCCTTCCCTTTTCCACTGTGCTTCCTGGCCCAAAACAGGGTTTCAATATCTCAGGGTGTTACTGAGTCTTGGCAGGAGGTTTCAGCAGGACCCTGCTGTTGGAACCTCCCTCTCTTTGGGGGACAGCACTGGGGTCATCACTTTGTTTCTGCAGGGTCTCTGACCAGTAACAACACCCCTGTTAACTGGGACATGGTGCAGGGCTGTGCCTGTGCAGGCTGGAAGTCTGAGTGCTTTCAGGATGGAATTGGACAACCTCAAGGAAGAAGAGTATTCCAGGGCTGTTATTTATGGGGGTCTAAAAGTGCCTGAGTCAGGATGTCGTGAGCTGCTGGTTGCAGGCAGGGCTGGTGGCTCTGCCCAGCCATCCTCTGCTGTGAGGTTTGGAAGCAGAGTGAAGGCAGCTTAAAGCATGCCCAGGGTGACAGTTTGTGTAGGAGAGACACAGGGAGAGCAGGATTTCCCATCAGGATGAAAGGGTTTAAACACTCAGTACTACAAAGCTTCACTTCAAGGATTTCGGGCTCCACACCTTGTTTCTGTCTGTCACCATTCTCCAGGTGCAGCTCCCTTGTAGGGGTCCTGCTTCTGATGGGGGCAAGTGCTGGAGGAGCCAGAATGATCCATCAGTCTCCTCTCACACGGCTCTGTAAAGGCTGCACACAGTGAATCCTCAATCCCTTCAGACTGGAAGGGACCTTAAAGCCCACCCAGCCCCACCCCCTGCCATGGGCAGGGACACCTTCCACTCTCCCAGGTGGCTCCAAGCCCCGTCCAGCCTGGCCTTGGACACTTCCAGGGATCCTGGGGCAGCCACATGGCTGTGATGGTTAATGGGCTGGGTGTGATTGGAGCAAGGTAGGTGTAAATGGAAGAAACAGCCCCATTTTGGTGGGATTTTTCACAGTGACTCTATGGAAGCAAGAATATTACATCATCTTTTCATGACCTGCTGGGGAGTTTCTTCATTTTTTTGTTTCCTCCCCATTTTTTGGAGAGGGGGAGTAAATGCTTTTGAGCCCAGCTCCGACCCTGGCTTTGGGGAACAGGCCTAAGTTGCCAGAGTGTGCATTTTTATGGAAGCCAGGAGCTTCATCCTGAACACCCAGCCCCACTTGTTACAGAGATCAGACCTTTTGCAGCTTGTCATTGTTCTTCTCTTGATCTTTGGTATTTTTATAACTTGTGAACTATAAAAAAGAACAGAAGTTGGAACAAACCACACCCACCGAACACTCTCCTCATTCTTTGAGCACTGATAAGTTGAAGGTGTTCTGCTAATATTTAACCCGGAAGCCCAAGCTAAAAAAAGAGCTTCAGAGAAGATCAGAACAAGCAGAAACCCCAGGAACTGCCCTGAATAACCGGAATAGGGCAGGAGTACAGAACCATTCTCAGCGTGGGGTTTTGGAAACCCCCTGGCAGTTCCCTCCCAGGGGCAGGAGATGTGATCAGTCAGTGTGGTCTCTCGTGGCACACGCTTTCACTGCTGAGTGTCCTTCAGATAGCTGGGTATAAATAGCAGCAGAGCCATGAAAACTTCCCAGGGGCTGCAGACCTGTGAAGAAACCAAAGCTCTGTCCTGCTGCAGGTGTGGGTCACGGTGCCCAAGCTGAGGCTCAACAGGCTGTGGGCTGGGTGCTCACTGAGATTTGGCTCTGGGGTCTTCTCGAGGACCAGACATGTCAGGCATCACTGGTGCTTTTGGCAGTGCCCTGCAGGGACAGGCTCTGCTGTGCCCTCTCCCGAAGCACTGAGCCTGGAAGAGCTGCAGTGATGGCTTTTCTCAGGTGTGGAAATCAGTTGATTTATGTTGTCACTGTGTGTCAGGACCAAAGGTGCCAGTTCTGCTCACGTTCCCTCTGCCAGATAGCTCCAGGGGTCACAGGTGGCTCTTCTGTTGCTGCTGGGTACTCACTGTGTGCCCATGGGCACTGCCATGCAGGAGACAAAGCCTGGCTTTGGGGTAATCAAATTAAGCTTGAAGTTCAGATTTTTACTAGATTTTCTTCTGACTTGGGCATTGCCATTTCTCTTGGAGCTTCCTGTTTGCCCCTCTATCTCTCACCCACTGGTGCATCCCCTCGGTCAGGAGCTTGAGTTTCAACTCTGCTGATGTGTTTCTCAGGCTGGAGCTGCCCAGCTCAGTTCTCATCTCCTTTCTGTAGTTCAGAATCTGTTTTAATTCCAAAGCTGCTTCACAGCTGATTAAAACAACACACTGCTTCAACAGCTTTATTTTTGCAGTGAAGTGCAGAAGATGAGGCTGTGATAGGGTGACCACAGCAAGCAAGAACCCAGGTTGTGTTGCAGCCAGTTTATTTGGAATAAGAAGTGGTGGGATGGGGACAGGAGAAAAACTGCTGGTTTGGGATGAGAAGAGGGTGATTGTAGACAAATCTGGCATTTCCTTGCCCTCTGCATTTGAACCATATGCTGCAGGAGGCTCACTGCAGCTCCTTGTTGTCCTACCTGGGAGCTGTGTGGGAGGAGGAGCTGTGCTCCAGACAGGCTGGGGGAACTGGCAGCCCCTGTGCCAAGGAACTTCTGGCTGGCTTTGAGAATTGGACTCAGAGTTCAGTATCTGAGCACTGGAGAAGTAAAAACCAGTGCCCAAAAGAGTGTGAGCTAAGGCCACCAGCTTTGTATAACTGGGCTGCAGAGGCTGCTGGACACTGGCTCCTACAGGTGAGTGTTTCTCTGAGGGTGATGAGGATGCTCTGCAGAGGATAAATGGGCTATTGCTCTGCTGAGGGCTGCCTGTGCAACCCACATGTGCACACTGAGTCCCTCGAGCCAGCCCTGCCATCCAGAACTGCCACTCTTCCCCAGGGTGTAAATGCCTGTGCCAGGGCTGTTCCCAGCACGATCCTTCTGCTCCTTTGCTTTGCCTTCTAGGAGCTGGAACTGGGGATGGCAGGGAGAAGAAGGGCTGAAGAAGCAGGAATGTGCTGCTCCTCCGGGCTCCAGATGTGTAATTGGCAGCCTGAGAGGTTTGTGGCTGGTTGTGCAGGTGTTCCACAGCAAATGCACTGAGACACGAGGAGCTTTGAGCTGCTGCTGAGGGAGAACTTGCTTGGCAGCCCCAGTGATGGGACAGGAGGCCATTTTCCCTATCCAAGTGCCAGACTTTGCAGGCTTTTATGGGAAAGATGTGTGACTCAGTTTCCCCATTCATTTCCTAATGCTACTCAGCAGGTACAGAGCAGTTATTTCTTTCTGTGTGGGGGAGAAATGAAGATTTGGGTTTGGGACTAAGGAAATCTCTGTGCTCAGCACAAAACTGAACACGACTTTTGCTGAGGACAACAATTTGGGCATCCTTGCTCTGCACAGGCTGTCACTGCGTGTCTCTCATCACGAGCCAGCCACTTCTCTGTTTATTTTGCCCTCAGCAGAGCAGGGATGGGGCTGACCCTGGGGCAGTTTGGGGGATACGTCTGTTGTGTGTGGCACAGCCTGACACTTGCTGTGCTGCATCTCAGAGCACTTCCCCTCACGGAGGAGTATCTGCACACATATAAAATATGGATGTTTATACTCTAAAAGGCATCAGTAACTGCTAAGTAACAATAAGAGTTACTGCCTCTGAAACGATGCTGGAAGCTGATTAAAACCATTACAAGGTGTTGGATGTTGTGTGCAGAGATGTTGGATGAGAGTGTGAAGGAACTCTCAAAATGCTCAGTGTGACCAGTGAGTTTTGATAGGACCAGTGCAGGGCAGTCTGGGGGGTCCTGGTGTGCAGCAGGCAAGGCAGAGCTGAGCCCTGGATTAAATGTCCCCAGAAGGTCTGGAACTCTGTGGAAATGAGAATCCAGGCATCAGCTGCAGATTTGGGGGCTTTTTGCTTGATTTGAACCAGTAAAACGAGGATTTCTATTCAGTTGGTGACATCCAGTGTTCTGGTCTCTCATTTTTCCAAAGTGGAAGCTTTTTCTCTGGCTCTTTCTGGCCACTGCTGTGCATTGAGCTGCTGTTCTTGCTCAGTGAGCATTGCAGCCCAAGTTCTCCATCCTGAAGGAGCACGAGGCAGCTCAGTGCCCAGGGCTGTGCAGCTGAAGGCAGGAGTGGGTTTCTCCACACTCACTGCTTTCTGTTTATCAGTGGGATGGTCACCTGCTGTGTTCTCTCCCTGAAACTCAGTCTCTGCTCATGGGCTGCCACAGTCCTGCCTGCCCAGGAAGGGTGAATCCTTAGAGTTTCTGACCTCCCATCCCCTGACCAGTTGCTCATGGATGAGCAGTGTGGATCCCAGTGCACATCCCTGTATTCCCCACATAGATATCTCTCCTCCACAAGAATGATTCTTTGCCCCTACCTCTTGTAATCCTTGATTTATCCCTTTAGAAACCTTTCTTCTTACCCCATGGCTCTGGAGGTGTTGTAAAAGCCTTTGGTGAGGATCTTGGAGAGAGACGGGCTGTGTCACATCCTTCCACGTGCTCTCTGGCCAGTCCAGACCCCTCCAGTTTTGTGTTGCAGCAGCTGGACTGACACTGCCCAAGTGGCTCAGATTCCTCTTTGGGGCTGTGTTACTGAGTTAAAGCCTCTGTTTTGTTTTGGGAAATGTTTTAGCAGATGCACCTTGTGCTTGGGTAGAACTACCTGCTGGGGTTTGGCAAATGTCTGGGTGAGTGGGGCAGACTGAGATGTGCCAAGTGCAGCCTTGGAGATGGAGGAGTCTCTTGGGTCCCAAGTTCTGGTGTTAAATTGTGCAAGCAGACCCTGTAGGTCCAGAATAGGGTTTCTGTCTTCAGCTCCAGTAGCACCGACTGCAGTCTCCAGCTCTTTTCCACGTCTCTGTGTGTGGTTCCAGTCAGAGGTGGGACACTTGGGCTGTTTTGCAGTTCGGTGACTGCTCTGGCACTTGAGGCAAGTCACTGAAGTTCGGGCTGTCGTGTGCTGCCCAGCACCTCTGAGACATGGTGCAAGGTGCTGGGAACACCTGCCAACGTGTGCAGGATCCCTGCTGTGCTTCAGGGAGCACTGGGTGCAATTGCCAGTATGGTTTAGGGCACACGGGAGTGCTGCTGTGAGACTGAAAATGTGACACTTGTGCAAACAGCAAACAGCAGTCGCTGGTATCACTGTGACTCTTGAGACGTTTTTTTCCCCAGTTGTTTCATTTTGATAAATAAAACAACTGGAAAAACAAATAAAACTACCGTAAAAAATGGCACAGCTTGTGCCAGGGGCATGTACAGTGGCATCTGCAGTGACAGAGCTCATCCGAGTGCGTGCCAGCAACTAGGGAGGGTGCTGCTCCAGACCATGCAGATTTCTGAGCCTGTTAGAAATGGGACACTGATGATGAATGTTCAGAGCCTGTCTTGGGTTCAATAAATGTGCAAGGCATTGCTTTAGTTTGAAGTAACAGCTCTTCATGTGTCTGTGGATGTCCTGCCCAAGAAACACATTATAACGCACCCTCATGGTCAGGATGAGCGGGGTGGAGAGTTTTGGGGACTGTGGGTTTGGGTTTCTTTGTGTGCTACTCTGTAACCACTGGCCAGGGGATAAGTGGATAAAAGAATTATTTCAGTAGTCAAAACCTGCAACTAGACAAACCTTGTGTAAAAAGAAAGTGTTGTCTTTGGGAGAAGAGAGAGCTGATCATGAGAACAGGAAGAACATGCCAAATCCTGCAGCACTTGGATCCCTGCGCTGTGTTGGGTGTCTCCTCTGGTCTCAGCCTTAGCTCAAGCAGGTGTTACAGGCTGGAGAGCACGAATCCCTGCAGGAAATACAGAATTATCAGAATAATTGCCTTCTCACCTTTAAATTCCAGGATTTGGAGTCGTGTTCTTAACCCCTGTCTTTGCAAGGAGCCCATGTCTCCCACTCATGGTCCAACCCTTTTTCCTGTGTTGTGTCTGCCACGTCTGCTGAGAGCTCAGGACAGTCCGAGTCTGGAGCCTTCCCGGGGCCTGTATTTCTGTCCCAGTCGTGCTCATGGTGGTCAGTGATGACAGTCTCTGCTTTGGGAAAAATCACAGGGATTTGAAGCTTTCACATTTTACTCTGGGACAGGCACTGAGCTCCAGCTCCTGTCCAGCTCCAGCCTTCAGGATGCCTTGGATTGAAATGCCTCATGCAGGGAAGGATTCAGCCAGATCTCAACGAGATTTCTGCTCTCTGGCAGATTTGCTTATCTTAAATGAGTCTCTTTAACTCTTTGAGTGCTGCTTCTGCCCGTGAGGTGCTGAAGATGGGACGAGGGGCAGTGAGCACCAAAGGAGCACTGGAGAGGTGGCCTGCAGGAAATCCATCAGAGGGGCTTTGGGCATGAGTGGTATACTCAGAAACCTCCCCCTGCACCTCAGGACACTGCAGGGGCCACTACAGAGATCTCCAGGGAGAAGCACATGAGCTACGGCTGCATCTGGGAGTACAGAGCCCTTGGCACAGGAAATGGGAATTTGGGATTTGTGCTGCTGCAGCTCTTGGTAAATGAACCTGATAAATAGGAGAGAAAGGAGGAAACCCTTCTGCAACTTCAACTTTTCTTTGTTACGTATTTTTCTACATGTTTTGACTTTGTAATTCTTGTCCTAAGAACATAATTTTGTCTTTTTCAAGCTGTGACAAGCCTGAGATAGACTGAAGGGTGACAAATGCTGCTTCCGAGCATTGACTAACCCTCAGAGTGTGGATGGCAACTCTGAAGAGTATCCTGTGAGTAACAGTTTCAGTCACAGTGTGGAGGGCAGCTGCAGGTGCCATGTATCAGCTGACAGGGGATATTCTGGCATTAGGAAGTAGAGCCTCAAATCAGGAATTCTCTGTCAAGTCTCTTTGTTTCTGCAGAAAGCTCAGAACTGCTGTTTAAACTAATCCTTCAGTGATGAATAACATCGTCAGTGGTGCCCAGCTTCTCTTTGGCTCTGAGTTCAGCCGTGTTTGATCCTGCATCTTCAGAGTGATGTTTCTCACTGTGCCAAATGGATCCGATGCCAGCCAGCCCAGCAAGGAGCCAGCCTCCCCCTCTGTGTCTGCCACTGTCCTGGATGCCTGTATGACCCAAAACAAGACAGCTCAGCCAGCAGAAAATTTCCAATGATTAGTTTTCTGTCCCCTTAATGAGCTGAAGTAATCATGAGTTCAGATCACTGAATAATTCAGGTCAGAAGGGATCTCAGGGATGCATGGCTCAACTCCTCCAAAGCAAGGCCAGCTTTGGAGTTGGTTAGATTGCTCAGAGCTCAGGTGAGCACCAAAGCTGTGGCACAGAGAGATGCTGCTTTACTCAGCAACAGCGAATTATTGATTTTTTAAGAGAGGCCCCACTTGATTTTCTGAAAATGTGGCTCCTCTCAGTGGCTTGTACAAGGAAGAAGAAAGTGAGAATGTCTCTGGCAGCTGCTCACTGTTGGGCTGGCATTGTCACCAGCTGAATCACAGAATCCCAGAATATCCCGAGATGAAGGGCCCCCAGGGATCACCCAGCCCAGCCCCTGTCCCTGCCCAGACACCCCAAATCCCACCCTGGGCATCCCTGGCAGCGCTGCCCAAACGCTCCTGGAGCTCTGGCAGCCTCGGGGCCGTGCCCATTCCCTGGGGAGCCTGGGCAGTGCCCAGCACCCTCTGGGGGAAGAACCTTTCCCTGATCTCAGCCTGAGCCTGCCCTGGCCCAGCTCCGGCCGTTCCCTGGGTGCTGTCCCTGTCCCAGGAGCAGAGATCGGAGCTGCCCCTCGGGAGGAGCTGCAGCCCCCTGAGCTCTGCCCTCAGTGCCCTCTGCTCCAGCTGGACACACCGAGTGCCCTCAGCTGCTCCTTGTGTGGCCCCTCCTGACCTTTCAGCATCTTTTTGGTCCTTCTTTGGACACTGCATGATAGCTTTAGATCCTTAATAATTAAGATGTAATAATAGTAAGAATAAGATGCAGTAAATGGAAGCTTTTGGCAGTTAAAGGAGACTCGGGCAGTGGTTGGAGCTGAGAGATAATACTGCTTGCTGGCCACAGCTGTTTCCACCTGTGGAGCTCTGTGGGTGCTGGGGTGGGTGCAGGCAGGGCTGAGTGCTGGGCACTGATCCCTCCTCAGCAATCCCATGTTTCTGGACCACATCTGCGTGACAGCAGGGGCTGAAATCCTGCAGGAAAATAACAGGCACCTGAAAAGAAACTTCAGGCTCCTTCAGGAAGCATCCAGTCCCTAGAAGTGGTGCCTTGGGGATGAGGCAGAGTGTGGCCAGCTGTAAGCCTGTGTTTTGGGGGCTGCACCATTGATGTGTGGGTGCAGCTGGTGGGAGGACTCTGCTCTGGAGCTCTTGGTGTCTCCTCCTTGTGCAGCTCTGTGCATCTGGTAGGGCAAGAGAAATGTATTAGCACAGGCTGGTGTTTGCTCAGATTCTGGTTCAAATCCAACAAAAAGCCAGGCAAGTCTGCTGGATCATGGGAGGATAAGACCTCATTTCATTAAATCACTCGGGTCAGAAAAATTGCATCGCATCAGTCTGATGGAATCAGCCCCAGGGAAAACATCAGTGCCTGTGCAGGGCTGTGCTCAGGGCTGTGCTCGGGGCTGTGCTCAGCAGCACTGCTGGGCACACAGCACCAATCTAGGTCACAGTCTGTGTCTCTGTCCTGAGCTGGCTGCACGTTTAGATGTAATTTAGCCTGTTTGGTGAGCGGCCTCCCTTGCTGTGGCAGCTCCTCCATCCCTGCAGGAGCTGTGGCAGAGCTGGAGCTGTGCTGCCAGGGGCACAGGGTGGGAACTCCTCTGGGTGGCTGGATGACATGAGGTGTCCCATCGTGGGATCTGCATGCACCCAGCTATGGGCTTTTATTGCCCAAATCCCAAAAACAATTCTTCAAGCCTGGCAAATTACTGTTACCTGTACTGTCTTTACAGATGAAGTGGGCAACACATTTTTCTTGCATTTATTTCACCAAAAGATGCAGTCATTTTTTAACGTAAAATTATACATCTTTAACATAAAATTATATATCCTTTCACCCCAGGACTTCATCTGACAGCAGTCTCCTTTTTCCTGGCACTGGGTTCCCAGTGACATGGTCCCATCCTGGGAGCAGAGGGTGCAGTCCAGCTGCTCTGCCTGCTGCATGCCAGCTTCCCAAATGCACCATTCTGTGGGTTTGTTGCTAGTCAAACTGAGAATGTGGCTTTGCTTCACAGTTTGTCTGTAGAATTCTCAATTTCTCCTCCAGGTTAGGTAGAAACCTCATTGTGGCACAGCTTGGTTTAGACACTGAGCCTTGTGCAGATCTCAAAAGAAATGCTCCCTGCCCTGGCTTCCATATCCCTTTGATGTTTAACAGTTTCTTTGAAGTATGGAGCATTTTAGAATCGTGGAATCATGGAATGATGTGGGTTGGAAGGGGCCTTAAAGCCCATCCCATTCCACCCCTGCCATGGGCAGGGACACCTCCCACTGTCCCAGGCTGCTCCAAGCCCTGTCCAACCTGGCCTTGGACACTTCCAGAGATCTAGAGGCAGCCACAGCTTCTCTGGGCACCCTGTTCTATTTTACCTGTGTTTATCCTTGTTCTGTCAGCTCATGGGATTCTAATAACTGGTTTAATACAAACATTTCTCTGCTGAGATCAGTCATTGCACATCTGAGGCCAGAGGCTCCACAATTCCCTGATCAGCACCTGCCTTACCTGAGCCATTCCTCCCTGCAGCTCAGTGTCAGATATCACCTGGAGCAGGTGACACTCCTGGAGTACCATCAGCTGCAAGAAGAGCCTGAGTTATCATATTCATTTTCTTACCAGCAAAATAGTCTTGCTGTTAATATTAACAGCTCAGACAAGGAGTAGTAAAATCCTATTTCTCCCACATTCCCTATGTCTGCCTGACACAAAAAAGTCTTTATTCGGGAAGTCAGATAGATCCTGATGACTGTGTGCTTCTTCCCAGCTTCTGATACAGAATGCTAATGCACAAAAGCAAGGAAATAAAATTAAAACTAAACATTTCCCTGCCCACATGACAAGCAGAATGGGGCTGGATCCTGGAAGCACTGTGTTATTTGGGTTGGAAGGGACTTTAAAGGTCCTCTCATTCCAACTCCCTGCCATGGGCAGGGACATATTCCACTAGACCAGGTTGCTCCAAACCTCATCCAATTTGGCCCTGGACACTTCCAAGGATGGGGCAGCCACAACTTCATTGTGCCAGGGGAATGAGTCCTTGCTCACAGTAACTGCTCATAAAATCCTCGTTAAAGAAACCTTAAAAATCTCTGTATATATGCGCACAGTTGTGCCATCCTGGCATCAATCTTTTATTGCATTCTCCTTCCCTGGCTAAGACATTTTTCCTTAACTACAACGCCCCTGACTTCAGAAGTGTTTGCTTGGGTTTTTTCCTAATTCCTTGCCCCTATGTTGCCCCTGTGTTGGGCAATGTGAATACACATTGAGGTTTCCAGGTGTGAGAAACAAGACATCCTAAAGATCACTCTGCAGTTTTCAAAATGCAGCAGGGTTTTGGTTTGTTTCTTTTTAGCAGAAATTTAAAAGAAAAGGAAATTCTGGTCTGCTGGGCTGGGCCAGCACATCTCTAGCCTTTAGCAGGCTTGGGAAAGATGATTGACCAAATTCAGGGGATTTGTGGGCAAGTATACCAGAAACCTGGTTTTGCCATGGAAAGAGTGAGAAGATAAGAAGGAGCAGACTTGCCTCTGGCAGTAGGTGGGAGGAGCAGGGCAGCTGGTGCAGCTGAGATGAGCTGTTGCTCAGGGCCAGGAACAGAAATCCTTGCAGGCAGCGAGGATGGAGCTGGTCCCTTCCACTGCAATTTGCTGGAAATTTAGGGACGGAACAAATTTGACATCAGCCTTGAGAGAGGGGATTTCCAGCGTTCTCAGCGCTGGCTCTGTGACTGTCAGACAGGTCTTGACTGATCCCTCCCCAGGAATGCTCTCAGAGCCTTTTCCGTGCTCGTTGGCAGGTCACCACTCGCAGAAGGAAGAGCTGTAGGTGCCAGTTATTTTCAGGAAGGAAGGTATGGCTGCAAGCACGATCCTTCTGGAGTTCAGCCCATCCAGGTTAAGCCCCAGTGTCCCCCAGCTCGAGTGCTGAGCCGGGGAGCCGTGTGTTTGGTTTTTATTCTGGCACGGAGAGCAGCCCCCCTGCCCAGGGGGCTGGGAGTACTCCAGGTTTTTTCCATGTGACACTGTATAAAGATGGAGGCTGCTCTTGTTTTGATTCTCGCCTGATTTAATTACATTTGCTTTTTCTCTTTTTATTTCAGTTGTGATTCCAAAGAGCCCTTTACCTGCCTCCGAAGTAAACTCGGAGAAACCTAGCATGCACAGTAGCACAAAGACTGTTTTGGGGCATCAACAAGGGCAAAGGCGTCGCAAAACAGGGAAGAAGCGTGGTCGAACGACCAAAGCGCTAATCCACCACCCCATGCCTACACCCTCCAAGTCAGTGGAGCCTTTGAAATTCCCCAGAAAGAGAGGCCCCAAGCCTGGCAGTAAGGTAAAAGCTGATGCTGATGCAGGCGGGTGAACAGCAGGTGCTGCAGGTCCTGCCATGGGTTGGTGCATGCGTGTGTTTGTGCACGTTTGTCTCAGCCTCTGGCTGTGTGACTGCAGCAAGTAGGAGACCGGAGGGGTATGTGGGCTGGGAGTATCCTCAGAGTCCAGCCCCAGAGCTGTAGAGAATGTCTGTGTCCTAAAAATCATTTCCATCAAGAATCCATGTCTTTGGAAGTGCATTGGCTGTGGAGTAGCATGGCAGATGCTGGGAGCACGACAGGATGGCCAAAGGGTAGAATAAGCTCTCCTGTCCATTGTGTGTGACTAGTCTGAGTCTAACAGAGGTGGCAGACCCCAGGCTTGTTATTTTTCAGGATTGTGGTTTGTAAAATACACACTTATTGATTACTAGGTTCTTGAGACACCCCGTCATCACCATCAGAAATGTGTCATGTTCCACAGTGCCTTGTCTGTTGGATGCAGAGGAGAGAGTGTAGTGATCATGGGTGGTGAAGGAGAGCAGGGGTAAAAGGAGAAATATCTCCTCTTTTTCTGCAGAGGAAACCTAGGACATTGCTGAACCCAGCACCCACCTCTCCAACAACCAGTACCCCAGAGCCAGACACAAGCACTGTGCCCCAGGACGCTGCTACAATCCCCAGCTCTGCCATGCAGGCTCCCACAGGTAAGGAGGGTCTTGGACCACAACCTTGACAGGATTGCACAGTTAGGAACTGCAGCAGGCAGACAGCAACACCCAGAGAGCCCCATTTCTTCCTAAGCCTGTAAACCAGCAATTCTCACCACTCCAGAATGGCTGGCCTGAGAGAGGCATGTGAGTCCAGATCAGCTGTTCATTTATCTCTCTGTTTGGAAATACTGAAGTAGGAAGATTGCAGGCCCACCTGTTGAGTGCAAGGATCCATTTCCCCTGCATGCTGGTGACTCCACAGCTCTCCAGGGACACTTGTGGCCCTTTGTGCCCGGGGGCAGTCGGGTGTGCAGCACCCCTCTTGACCCCCGAGTGTGAGTTCTCCCACACCGTGCCAGGCACAGCTGCTGGAACTGCACAAGGGGCAGAGGAGGTGCTGAAGGAGTGTGATCTGCCCAGCTCCAGCCAGGAGATCAAGGCACGCAGGGACAGGAGGGAATAGGGGAGGAGGAGGAGCAGCAGTTCAGAGTGTATGCACTGCTACAGCTGAGGATGAATCTGGCCAGGAAAATCTAATGCAAAGCTGCTTTTGACATGTTGAGTCAAGCACTGGATATGGGCTGAGTCCTCTGTTTCCCCAGAATGTAATTGGCCAGTTTTCAGAGGAACCTAAAGAAACCAGTTTCCCTAAGAAGGAAATGCTGTGGGAACCCCTAGAAAGTGGGGGCTGCATTCCTTCTTCCCCTCTGAACATCACAGCCACCATACCTGGCTGGCATGGAAAGCACTTTACAGCCTGACTGCAGGGGAGAGGATGGGAGAAGCAGCAGCAGTTTGGAAGGTGAGCATGAGGCAGGAAGATTTTGGAGGTGATTCCCCTCTAGCGGCTCCACTGTGAGGATGCAGTCAGGCAGTCGTGGTGGATTCCACTTTGTGAGCGATTGTACAGTCTTAAAATCTCAGCATCTCTCAGGTTGGATTTTAGGCATCTGTTTCTCACTTTCTTGAGTGGGTTAATGGCAAACACATTTCTCATCTTGGCAGTTTGCATTTACTTGAACAAGAACGGCAGCACTGGGCCCCACCTAGACAAGAAGAAAGTTCAGCAGCTGCCAGACCATTTTGGACCAGCTCGAGCTTCTGTTGTCCTGCAGCAAGCAGTACAGGCCTGCATTGATTGCGCTTATCATCAGAAAACAGTCTTCTCCTTCTTAAAACAAGGCCACGGGGGAGAGGTCATCTCAGGTGAGAACGGGCCCGCAGCACTTTGCCTCCAGAGAGGTTGTTGCAAGAATTCTCTCATTGGAAGATGTCTGTCCTGAAGCTCGCTGCAGCCACAGGCCAGGGGCAGACAGAAGAGTTCTGTCTTCTCTTTCTTGCCACACATCTGTGTCAGTGAAGCAACAGCTGGCGGCTGACTCAGAGCGGAGCGGTTCCCATGGCCTGCGGGCACAGCTGCTGGAGCAGGCAGTGCTCAGTCCTGGCATCAGCCTGGGCAGCAATCCTGCCCCACCGAGCGGCCCCCCGCGCTGCCCCAGCCCTGGGAGGAGCCACAACAGGGGGGATTCCACACCTCCTCACGGAAAGACAAGAAACACCCCGGGTTTTAGTTTTCCTTTAAGCCCGTGCGTAGCCGGATCTGCGAGCGCAGGCCCCTCCTCGAATCCTTTCGGTTCCCTCGGACGCGGCTCCCCGGCGCTGCCGCCCCGGCCCCGTGCTGGGTGCAGCAGGCTGGTCCTGGCCTGCCCCGGCAGCGGAAGGCAGTGGCTTTGTTGGCTCTAGAGAGCCCAGCGATGCCGAGATCCAGGAGCTGGCTGTGCGGCCCTGGGCGTAGCCTCCCGCCTTGGCGGGGGGTTCACGTGTTGGGCTCTGTTTGTTTCTGTCTCCAGCTGTGTTTGATCGCGAACAGCACACTCTGAACCTGCCAGCAGTAAACAGTATCACCTACGTCCTCCGCTTCCTGGAGAAGCTGTGCCACAATCTGCGCAGTGACAACCTCTTTGGGAACCAGCCTTTCACTCAGAACAGCCACATGCAGCGCTCACACGAGTACGACCACGACAGGTATCTACCAGGTAGGAGCTGGGGCGGGGGCGGCACCGTAGGGACCCAGGTGCTCCGTGTCTTAACCCAGATTTTATCTCTTATCTCCGGAGGCAGGCACGTGTTCCAGAGCCCTCTCACAGGGTTCATTACATCACACCCAGTGTCGTGCACATGCCCGCAGGGCTCTTGTTGTGCAGGATTCCAGCTGCATTTTCTGCCTGTCAGTTTGGTTTCCATCTCCGCTGTAGGTTTCCGTTCATCCGTTCTGTCTCCTTGTCTTCCCTCCTCTCCTCATCCCCCAGTCCTTCCCGCTTCCTGTAATCTGATTATGGTGACTTCATAGAGCTAGGAATTCAGGTGAAAGACTGCATGAGAAGGGAGAGTGGTAACATGCAGCAGGTAAACTGGAATTAGAAATTAATTAAAGCAGAGTGGTTTGCACACTGGCTGTGGATCTGCTGCCAGCAGCCAGGGCATCCAGCCCTTGGTGACAACGTGGCCTGTTCAGGGGTGATGCTCATGCAGCAATCCGAGGCAGAGGTGGTTTTGTTTTCCTTGGCATGGCATTGAAGCAGCTCACCCCAGCAAGACAGTTCATGCCACGGTGCAGACTGTCAGGCTGCAAAACTGCTCTGAAGCAGAAGCAGTGGAAAACAAGGCCGGCAGTTCCCCTGCAGCGCTGGGCAGTGGCTGCAAGCCTGGGGTGATGGCTGCAGGCTGTCTCGGGGCTCTGGGGGAGCTCCTGCTCCAGGAATGTCAATCGTGGAGAGGATCAAAGCTGTCTGCACCCTCTTAGGTGGTTGACAAGTGCTGATCTCCTCTCCTGTCTTGCTTTCTTTCCCCTCTAGTCAGCAAATAGCTGTGGTGTTGTTTGAGGTCTTTCCAAAGTTAATCCTTTGCATAATTATGGCTCTGGCAAGAAAAGCGAAAGTTGCATGAATGTAAAAGGATGGGAACTTAGGAAGAACTGTTTAAGGAGAAGTTGCTAAGCATGAGGTGTAGGAGCAACAGCCAAATGCCACAGTGCTTCCATTCATTGCACCTCACAAAGCATCTTAGGCAGAGTTTCGCGAGCGAGAGGATCTTCCCATTCTCTGCTTCCCCCAGGGCTGAGCAGAGCCTTGCTGGAGCCAGCAGGGCCAGGACCAAAAGCTGTGCTGTGCTATGAGAAGAGGAGCTGTAGGAAATGCAAGGACAGGAGCAGCATGACTAGTTACTGGGACTGGAGGCTGTCCCCTGAGGAACTCTGAAATAGAAGAAATTCCCATGTTTCAGTGTGGAGGTACCCTGTCATCATGAGATAGAGCAAAACCAGAGTGGGAGGGAAAGCACCCAGGTCTGGGCATGGATGAGAGGGTCCTGCAGCTCACACACAGAGTTTCCAGCCTCCATGAGAGGTCAGTGGTGGCTGCGCCAAGCGTTGGGCTGCTGGGAAGGGCAGAAAAGTATAAATCAGAATTCAGGGAAACTCGGGCAGAGCATGGGGTCTGACACGATGCTGAGACCTGCCCATCCTGAACTCTGATTCAGAGTGTTTGCAGCACTTAAAGAAAAATTAACCACAGTCCAAAGAAGTGACAGCACCTAGTCCTGCAGCTCGTCCTGATGTCTCAGAGCTTGTTGGGCAACACCTTTCTCAGGCACCTGAAAGAAGGTGGTAAACATTGTTATCTACACATTACAGTGGCTTCTGGTGAGGGCAGGGAAGCAGTGCCAGTGATTCTGGGTGGTTTGGGCTGGTCATGGAGGAATGAGGGTGCAGCTGTACATCCTTAAATCACACCAGATATCAAGGCTGCTGTGGTCTCACCTTCAGCTCTGCATGTCCTGCCTTGTTTCCTCTCCAGTACAGGAATGTGTTATATGGGGCTGGTTCTTCCAGCAAGTGGCCACTGGTTAGGACTGGGAGCTAGTCTGAGTTCCCAGAACAGACTGGCTTTGCAGGAGCACCCCTGTGGGTGCCATGGAGAATTTGGGTGTGTGCTTGGGGCAGAGGGAGGGTCTGCAACAGCCTTAGGTCAGCAGTGTCCTGCCATTCTGCCTTACTAGTAAATGGAAATAAGGGGAAACAGACCGAGTTGTACACCAGGAACAGGCATTTGCAGGGAACTGGGCAGCTGAGAGCTGTTCATAGCAACATGAACATGATGTGATCTGGAGCCATCTGAGAACACAGCACTGGAGAGACCTTCTGGAGCACTGAGCCCTGGCTCCTGCTGTTACAGCACCACAGCACGTGGTGTTTCTTGGATTAACTCTGCAGTTGTGGATTTTGCTTTTCCACTGGAGACTGCTCCAAGGTTTTTTGCTGAGATTTTAGAAACTGTGTTGTAATTTTCAGCCCTAATTTATTCTTGGGCAACTTGGTACCTATGTCTCCTGGTCTTAAATTGTCTTTAAGCTTAACTTGGTTCTCTTTCTTCTGGAAGTAGTTGCAGAGCAGTTGCAGCCCTCAGAGGAGTTCGTCTTTTGGCTGCACTTTGCTCTCCTCAGCCAGTGTTAATTTGACTTGAACTTCATGGGGTGGCCAGAGTGGCACCCAGCACTCTGGGGAGGAGCTCACGGGGACCTGGTGCCACAGCACTGGCACCACCGTGGTCACAGGGAATGTCTCTGCAGTCACTTTTAGTCACTGTGTCCTTGTACCAGGTGATGATCAGCCTGTCCTGGTCACATACCCCGTCCTTCTCATCCACTGCTGTCACCTGCAGGTCCCCAGCTCATGGCACAGTGCTTCAAGTGCACATCTGAATTTAGCTGCTGGATTTTCCTCCTTGGTGGTTCTTGGTTCTATAGATATCCTTCCTGCCTGATTTTAAATGCTGCTTTGTCTGGCTGGACATGGGAAAACATCAGCAGATTTCATTTGTGAATCTCTAAAACTTCTGCCACAGTTACTAATGCAGTTATTAATGACACTGGGCTCAAGGATGATCCTCAGGCAGAGGCATTGGTTGCTCCCCAGCCTCATGTTCCCTTCAGTGCACTGCCGACAGCTTTTCCTCTCAAATCAGATTTCTGTGCATAGAACAAGGCTCCTGGTAATTCATGTTCTGTCTCAGCTGGTGGCTCTCTGTATCTAACATCTTGCTGAATTCCAGGTGTCTGAGGTTGATTCTCTTCTCTCATGTGACAGATCGGGGTTTCCCCACCGCAGGGAGGCCGTTGTGTCAGTCTCCTCTGACGAACACCTGCCATAGAATGTGCCATGTGTGTTTCCTGCCCTTTCCTTCAGAGCCTGCCACAAGCCTTGTGGTGCTGCTGAGGTCAGACATAGGCATTTTATCGTTTTTTCCACCTTCTTTTTCCAGTGTTGGCACCACATTTCGAGTTGCTCTCAGTAATGCGGTGCTGAGTTCTGTTAGAATTGCCTGCAGCAGACCCAGAGTTTCAGGTGCACTGTCACTCTTGGCTTCATCTGCACCCTTAAGTCTCCAGTTTGAGGACATTCAGTTGTTTGACTTAGTCAGTGGTGGATATTTTCATTCCTGTCCTTTCTCTTATCCTTAGAGCCTTGCCCCCAGTGTTCAGCATGGCTGCAGCTGGAAGTGAATCCCAGAAAGGTTTGGGTTGGAAGGAACCTTAAAGCTCATCTAGTTCCACCCCCTGCCATGGGCAGGGACACCTTCCACTATCCCAGGTGGCTCCAAGCTCATCTAGCCTGGCCTTGGGCACTTCCAGGGATCCAGGAGGAGCCACAGCTTTTCTGAGCACGCTGTGCCAGGGCCTCACCGCCCTCAGGGAAGATTTTCTTCCTTATATCCAGTCTAAATCTACCATCTTTCACCTTAAAAGTGCACTGAGTGCAGGTGGATGTCACAGATGCATCAACACCTGAGCCAGGTGTGCAGGTGAGCTCTGCAGCCAGGGAGGAGGTGCCAGTGCAGTCAGTGCAAGGTACATTGTCCTGAGGTAGAAGCCCTGAGCAGCCTGACAAGGTGAGGTGAGTGACTGTCACTGCTCCTAAAGGCCTTGGGATGGCCACAGCACCATCCAGGCAAGGCAGGGGAGCTGCTCTTCCTCCCACCAGCCTCCCAAGGCAGGGCAGGTGAAATATCCCTTCCAACTGTCCTGGAGGCAAGGACAACCCTTTTTCCTTTTCTCTCAATCCTTTCCTTTCTGCACTGTGTGCCCTCGCTCTGTTCCCCTGTGCTTGTTCCTTCTGTAGCTGAACCCGGGGTTTTGTCTTTGCCTTTGCGTTGTCTCAAAACACAGAATGAGTTGAAAACCTCCCTTCATCCCTGCACTCCCCATGCTCTGAGGTTCATGGCTCCGTGCTGAGCAAGGTCTTTTTATCCAAGTAAATGATCTGCTTGTTCTCAGCATCCTTCTCAAAGTGAGGGTCTATCCACTGAGATTTGGGGTCCTTCCCTCTCAGATTATTTCCTCTTTGATGATACACATTCATGAGGTTTATGGCATCTTTGAACTGCAGGCATTTTCTTTTTATTCCTGATGACCTGAGTGCAGTTCTGTCTGTTACTCCATTTCTTTTTTTTCTTAAAACCTGTCCTTTAAAACCAGAATTCTATTTTTGGTTTATCCTCCTGTTAATTTACACCAACCTCACTTCTGATTCCCAGGATTAACTTCTATAACCTGACCTGCTGTGTTTGCATTAATGTCAACCACTTTAAAAAAACATAACCCAAATCAAAACCTGGTGAAACTTTTGTAGAGCATCATCTTGTGTGGTGGTTCTGTAGCTGTTGGGTGAGGAAGGTCGTGCAGTTTGACACAGGGCTATCCAGAGACATTACCAAGAGCACGTGTTCCCCTCTCTGGGCAGTGAGTGTTTCTTACAGGGACTCGTCCTGAGGATAGAATTTGTTTTTCTGGCAATGTTACAGTGATTTTTGGTCGTACTCCTATGGAGTCTCAGAGCCTCAGTGCAAGCAGCTCTTTATTGCCCTGAAGGATATTGATTGAACCTTCTCTACCTTTGTGTTTCCACTTAATCAACTCAACTGTGCCCGTCTGGTGCTTACCCCAACCCGTACCTCCGTTTGTTGGGCGTTTTGCATCTCCCTGATGTCAGTCCCGTCGCTCCCCGCCGTTCCTGTTGCCCCTCCTGCCCTGTTCCTGCCCTGTGCCAGCTGTTGGGGCTGCTCCGGGCTGGTGCTGGCTCCTGGCATTGGTGTAGGAGCATTGGACCCCTCTGAGAGCTGCGAGCTTTCACGTGTCACCCGTGCTCGGGGTGCCTGGAAGGGCCCAGCTGCGAGCTGTGTGGGCAGGGGGCAGCTGGAGGGTCACCTCAGCTGGGACAGGGTCTGTCACCCCTGTGTCACTCACCTGGCTGCTGTCCCCATCACTGTCAGTGCTTCCATTCCTGTCCATCCACCCACTGATGCTGTGTGTGCAGAGATGTCCCAGCCCATCCCAATGTCCCATCTGCTGTGCAGGATATGGACAGTCCCATCCTTGGGCTGTGTTTGGAGAGGAGCAGCAGTTACAGCACCTGGGGGGTCCACAGAGGGGGGAGAGTGAAAATTGGAGTAGGGTTTAATGCAGCACTGTGCATGGCATGGAGGGTGTGCAAATCATCCAAGGGTTGTTTGCCAGTCATCCGAGGGTTACGTGCGTCTGAAAGGTGATGAGTGGGATGAGCAGGAATTGTGAGGGATGAGCCAAGGCGTAGAACGAGGAGAAATGGAATTAAGTCAATTAGAGGTGATAGTTGGGTGAAATACGGCAAAACACGGCAAAGATTCTTTGTTAGTTTTCTCACCACCCTTTTTCTGTGATAAAACGTGCAAACTCTGCTCTGTTGAGCCCTGCCAGATGTGCTGGATTGCAGCTCGAACACGTGGTGGGTGCCCAGGCTGGCGATGCACACAGGGCTCAGGGGACTCTATCAAGACTGCATTTCCCAGGACATCTCCACTCCTAAAGAGGGCTTGTTCTCTTTTCCTAGACAGAAGCAGTTCGTTAGACGGCTCTCTGCAGGGACCAGGCCGGGGTACAAAGCGCTATTCCCAAGATTCCCCTCCATACAGTGCTCCTCTCTCCCCCAAGTTACCAAAGAATGACCGTCACCCTTTGGAAGGTGAGCACAGCGTCTCTTCCCAAAGCTGTTCCCAGCGCCCTGTCCCGCTGCAGCAGGGCCACATCTGCCCTGCCAAACCGAGCCGTGGCTTCTCTGCTTGTCCCTGGCATGGGTTGTGCTTGGTGTTGCAGAGGGGAGTGGATGAGCTGCTCTGTGCTGGGGCAGGTTCCCCTCAGGGATGCGTCAGGCATGTGGAATGCAGCGGGAATTCCTTCTAACCCTGGCAGTCGTCATCTCACACCGTTTAATCTGGTTCAGCTTCCCTCGCTGTGCATGGGATTAACAGTGCTCAGCTGCCCAGCTGCCTCAGTCAATCTGGCCCTGGGTTTTTCCCTGAGGGTTTGCTGCAGCCTGTTGTACAGATGCTGATGTGCAGCTGTGTGGCCAGGAACCTGCTGCCCTTTCCCAGGGTCTCATCTTGTTCCTCAGAGTCCTCCTTAAAACCCCCGTGGGGTCTCCCTTGCTCCACCACATCATTCCCATCCCGCACTGCTGCTCCTGCCCAGAGTCCCTGGGGATACCATTGGTGCAGATGTGCCGGGCCACGTTCCCAACAGCAGCTGCAGGAGTGTCCTCTGTGGTGTGTGATCCACAGGTGTCCCTTGCATGCACAGGTGGGAGATTTCCAGAAGGTCCAGGTAGCTGGAGGACTCTCTGAACTGAGTAATCTTCAATAAATACACTCCCACTTTTGTTCTGAGCTGCAAACCCTTCATAATGCAGACTGAAGATTTAATCTTACTGGGGCCTTTTAATTAATGGACGGTGAAATCTGCCAAGGTGTTAGTCACAATTCTTTGTGACTGAAATCCCTAAAAAATTGCTGTAGACGCCTGGGTGGGCTCACAGTTCAGTGGCTTTGTGCTCTGTTGCTGTCCCTTTAGAATCCCTGTTTCCCTGGTTTTGCAGGGGTTGCTGATCCCAGGTGTGAGTGCCCAGCCTGGCACCACTGTGGGTGATCCTGGTCTGCATCCATCCCTGTGTCCTGTGCTCTGCAGGATCACTGACCCCTTCTCTAGGCACAGCTGGTCTGAACTTGCCCAGAGCAGCTGTGGCTGCCCCTGGATCCCTGGAAGTGTCCAAGGCCAGGTGGACAGGGCTTGGAGCAGCCTGGGACAGTGGGAGGTGTCCCTGTATTGCGATAATGAGCAATATAGAGAGCCCAGGCAGGTGAAGAGGAGGAGCTTTATTGACAAAAAACTCAGCCTTTTTATGCCGTTAGTCAATTGTAAGTTTCCATAGTTTTAAGGCACAATAAACCCAATTTAACCAATTAGCATGTGCCACGGTGAGGGCACGAGGCATTCATGCAGCCTGCCTCACTGCCTCTATTCCAGCTGAGTCACTCTCCCATAGCCCTTCTCTACACAGGCTAAGTAACAGGCTGGAGCCATGATTTTACAAGGCCTTTCCTTTACAAAGCTTTACTTATCAGCCACATCACTGCCCATGGCAGGGGGTGCGACTGGATGGGCTTTAAGGCCCCTTCCAACCAAAACCTTCCCATGATTCTATGATGGACAGTTTCTAGTGGCCTCATTATCTGCAATGATTAAAACTGTAGGTTTGTCACAGAGCTGAAGCGAAGGCAGAGGTGGTGTGTGGCACTGCCTCAGCTACTCCAGCACATTGACAAGTCAGAAACTGTTCCCTGAGGCCCCTTCTCTTTCTCACCTCCAAATGGGTGCTGGTCTCCTTGATTCCTCTCTGATGCATCAGCCACTGCATTTGAGTAAGCATTGGCACAGCCCAGCCCCTCCTCCTCCCCCAGCAGGTGGGACACACGGTGTTCAGCCTGTGCTTGAAGCACTGTATTGCTCCAAAGGTTCAAATGCCTTAGTTGGGTGGTGAATATTGCACACTCTGTATTGTCAGTGAAGAGAGAAGGCTTCCTTAATGGATAATTCCAAGGAGAAGCCTTCATTAGGTTTCTACAAGATTGATTCTTAGTCCGCTTCAAAGTCTATTCAGTTATCCCCCGCCCTTCAAATGGGTTGTGCCATCTGGATGCCAGAATTCTCCAGCCTCTTCCAGAAAAACACAGACAAGTGGGCAGGAAGTGTGTCTGTGTGTGTGAGGGGGCTGATCCTTCCTGCAGCAGCTTGGTCTGGTTCTGTTCTTTGTCCAAGCAGGGAGCAATGAGGTGCAGTTTCAAATTCCACCTAGAAATTCATTCTTACCCCACAGCTAAAAGCTGTAATGAATACATCCTCCTCCACCATGAAATCGAGGTGCAGGCAGGAATATTCGCATTTCAGAGGATATATTTTAAGAATATGCACCTGAAATACTCAGATATTGAGTATTTCTTGAGCAAGGTACATCTTCCATTGGGATGAACTCTGTCTCAGGCAGCAGCTCCTGAACACTTCCCAGTTTGCCATGTGGAAAGCTGTGAGCAGCAGTGGGACATGGCCATTCACCCTGCATTTGGCAAGAAGCAGAGACATGAGGAGGGAATCTCACATCTTACATTGCTTTTTCTCTTGCATCCAGTGGTGTTTGTGTGGCTTTTTGCAGAAACACTGAAGTCCCAGCACAGTGGGGACCTGCCTTCACAGCCCATCACTTGCTGGAAGCAGTGGCTGTTCAGGAGCAGTGCAAATCACATTTGTGCTTGTGGCCAAACTCCCGTGTTTTAGCAGTAAAATGATACTGTTGAGTCTATAGCACTATTTGTTTAATTAAACTTTAATTATCTGCTCCCTGCCTCTCTGCCACTAATTGTGGCGTGTTTCCCTAAAATGTGCCAACTGCCAGCCTTTAGTTAAATCCAACAGTTTGTGTAAGGAAATCTGCCTAAGGATCAGCCACCTCCTCCTCCAGCACTGGTTTTCAAGGGTGAAGGATCCTGGATCGTGCCTGAGTGCAGTTGTGCCCTGCCTCTTGCAGGAGCATCTTGTCTTCTGCTACAGATGATTCCCAGGGGCAGTAATCGTTCCCCTCTTGCCTCATCTCCCTCTCCCTTCCCTGGAGGGATTATCCATTGACCAGTTCCCTGTGTACTTGTGTTTTTAGGAGAGCCGTCAATCTCTCTTGCGCTGACCCTGCCACGTAGCCCCAGCTCTGCTGCAGTGTTACAGCCCAACCAGGCACTCCCCTGTGCAGGGACAGGGAGCCTGGGGATCAGCGTGTGCCTTCGGTTTTGTGTGCCTCTGGTTTTACCTCCTGGGCAGAAAAACATTGTGCCCCTATGGCCTCATCCACACCCTTGGGTGTGTGATCACCAGCGTGTGAGAACAGGATCACATGTTTGCAGAATGCATCACAATGCATTCCTGTCATGACAGTGTGGTAATTGTTGAGTGAAGTCATTTCTGAGGGTGAGTTTTGGATCCTGAGCCTTGCACTGACAGGAACCTGTTCATGTGCTCTCCCAAACTGGGCCCTGAAATTCCTTCTGCTGATGCCAACCCCCGCTGTGAGAGCTCTGGGGTTTTTGGGAGCACAGACACATGTGTTTGCCTGATCCAGCACATCTGGGTGAGTGTCCCAGGACTTCCTGGCAAGCTGAGGCTCTCTGTCACCTCGGAAGGTGCTGGGTTTCCTTGGAGGGCTGAGATGTGCAGCTTGGACCTGCTCCCATGCCCACAGCCACTGTCCTGTGACAGCTCAGAGGGCTGGGCCCACTGACCCCTCTCCTGCCTCTGCCCTTCCCTGGCAGTCAGCAGCCTTCCCCAGACGTGTAATGGGAAGTATTTTGGGGTTTAAACAGAACTTTCCTGTTGAACAGGAGACCAAATGTAGTTGCTTGGAAGCAGCTATAGTGGAAACCCGTTGGTGTAAGTGACACCCACAGGTGGGTCTGGCTGGGCAGGGGATCTCCACCCAGCCCAGGCCAGGGCAGCCAACTCTGCTTTGCATCCAGTCTGGGGCTGAAATGCAGTGGTGGGAGTGCAGGAGGGGTTTGAAGTTATTCAGGAATAGCCACGAGTCAGCAAACCATTCTTGATGCATCCAGAGCAGGTGAGAACACACCTGTCCATGCAGGGAGTGAGTGACACGTGGGCCAGCACAGGACAGGTCACCAGGGCTGACAGCCTTCACACCAGCAGTTTGTACATGAGATTTTAAGGCTGTGCTGCGGTTTCTGGGCGCATCCCAGAGACCTAAAAGCAAAGAAAGGCAGCAGTGCCTCAAGTGCAGAGTGGCAGAGCCCTGGGGTGGGAACAGCAATTACCCGGGTGATAACCCCACACCGGGCTGGCCAACAGCCAGACGAGGCTGTTCCCATTTCGTATCCTTATGATGTGAAGCCCTGGAAGGTCAGGGCTGGACCAGCTGAACTGGCCTCTGGGATGTCTGCTCAAGCACAGACAGCAGGACACGTGAGACCAGGAGGTCCCAGCTCTCACAGTAGTGCCATGGTTCACAGAAACCAGAGCAAATAAGGTGTAGTCAGGAGAGGCTGCCCAGTCAATGGTACCCAATGTCTGCAGCACTTGGGAACCCCTTCAGGCTCTGGCAAGCTGCACTTCCCTTCAATGGAGCGTGGCAGCATCAGCTCAGCAGGGAATTTGGGAAAATCTCAACAGCTTCTGGGTCTCGCAGGCTGCAGACTGTGCACGGTAACATGATCCCAGTTCAGCACAGCAGTGCTGGGCTGGCTTCTCACCTGCTGCGCATGTAGTCTGGGAAGTGTCAGGGAAGAATCCCAGGGCCTGGCAGTGCAGTGGCTCAGGATTCTTCACCTTTGTCACCTGCAGTGGTGTTGGAGTGGCAGCAGCTCGGGGCTGAGAGCTGCCCCCAGGGTCCCTAAGGATGCTGGTGGAGGAGCTGCAGCTCCCAGCCACGTGTGCTGGCACGTCTGGAGTACACAGGCAACGCTCCCTCCTTGGCAGGTGTTCCATGATAAAGAGCCCAGGTGTTTGAGGGTGACTCATGAGGCACAAGGACCACCTGGGCTGAGACTGCGTTTGTGCCACAGTAAACCCTACCAACGTGGCCTTGCAATGAAGCTGTCACAGTGTCACAGCAGAGGCAGATCTTGCTGGCTCAGCCAGTAACCCCCTGACACCCTGCACAGTCTCCTCAGCCCCTCCATCCCAATAGTGCCATGGACAGCTGCAAATTCAGTGCAGTTCTGGAGAAGGTGAGGAAGCCAGTGGTGCTCTAACACCCTGCCTGGGGAGAGCCCTCACCCCAGGCCCTCCTGAGCATGTCCCAGCACAGGGAGTTGGGCCAGCAGGAGGTCAGGAGGGATGAGCAGCTCATCACCAGCATGTTGCTTTTGGGGCCAGAGGGCCAGCACGGTGTGGGAGCGTTGCCTGGCCCTGCAGCTCCCTCCTGCTCTGCATGTGTGTCTGACACCCCAATCCCAAACGCCAGGGCCGTTCCCTTGCACACTGGTGCCGAGGATGTGCAGTGTGGGACCCCTCGGGGAGCATCCCCTCCCCTCCCTGCTCACCATTGGCATCCAGATGGGACAGCCCTGCCCACCCCGTGGTGCCCCTTGGCCAGGGAGGGGCCCAGGGCAGTCAGGCCACAGGGCTGGGCAACAGCTGATGGTGGCATGGACAGAGAGGCTGAACAGCGGAGCTCTGCTCCAGTCTGGGACCATTGTCACTGCACTGGTTGGACTGGCACTGGCAGATGGTGACACCCTTTGCAGATTGGCAAACTGCTGAACACCCAGTGCCCGGTTTGATCCCTGTGCTGGGGAGAGGCCAGCGAGGGGTCGGACCCAGCGAGCTGCTGTGGCTCTGCCCCATGCGGGAGCGTGGGGCCGTGGCGTTCGGGTGCACTGACTGCCGCTTGGTGCGTTCCAGGTGAAACCTTTGTCCTGGGAGATGGCCTCCCAGGGCCCTTGGAGCCTCGCCTGGACCCCATGGACTCTGCCTTGAACTCTGTCAATTCATCCAGCCACAGCAGGAGCTCCAGAGACTATCGCCTGCCAGGATACAGGCACCTGCACCAGCCCTCTAGCCTCAGCCAGGGCAGCACCTCTGCCCTGCGCAGGCTTAGCTCTGGGGGTAAGAGCTCAGAACAGCCCTGTACAGCAGCTGTAAATTGGGCAATAAAGGGCTATTCTAACTCCAGTTACACCTTTGACTTCAACAAGTACCAGAGGCTGGGCTCTGCACAGCCAAGTCTGTTAGGTGTGATGGCAGGTGGCAGTGTGGGCAGGTGACATTGCTCCTTTGGCTGGTGACTGGGGGGACCTGAAGGTCAGTGGGGAGAGAGGAATAGGCAGGAGCTGAACTGTGTCCAAGTGGTAAATGGGTGTCTGAGTCCACAAGGATGGAATGGGAATGGTTGGGGAGTTGAAAGTTGCCTGGTGGGGCTGGGAGGATGGGCAGATGTATGAATGGCGTTTGTCTGTGTGGAGGAAGAGGGGCAGGAGAGCTGAACTGCTCATTGCAGCACGTGGGGTTGCAAATAGCGTCATTTGAGGTGCGTGGCATCAGTAAAAGCCTCTGAAAAGCTCAGGCTGCTGGTGCCTCCCCCACACGGTTGCAGGCAGGGCTGAGACAAGGGGCTGTGCACCTTGGGGGCAGGACCTGTGCCAGCTCAGGCCGTGCTTTTGGACAACGGGATGTCACCTGTGGGTTCAGAAAATGCAGCCAGTGAAACATAAACCAGCTTTGCTCAATGTGCTAAAGGTGTTGGGAGGGGAGGAGGAACCATGCGTGGGGAGAGACGTGGGAATGGCAGGGGGATGCTCTCCTGAGGGGGAAGTGTCAGCTGATGGACAAGGAGGAGTGGGAGCTGGGGACAAACAAGGGGAATGGGGGTTGAGAGAGGGGACAAGGGCTCAGTATAGAAGGCTGCCCTGAAAAGTCAGGCCTAAGGCGAGGGAATAAGGCTTCAGTGCCAGAGCTGCGCCGCAGGAATCTGGGGCACGACTGGGACGTGCCCCTTGCTGTGTCTCTGCCCTGCTGTGGGAGAGGAGCTGAGTGGTGGATTGAGGGGGAATGGCTGCGGGGCGGTGCCAGGGACCCCCAGTAACAGCTCTGTCTGCCATCCCCAGGCTCAGACAGGTACCTGGGCTCCCGGGACGTCTCCCGGCTCAGCAGCCGCGACCCCTCGTCCTGGACAGTGGAGGAGGTGATGCAGTTCATCCGCGAGTCAGACCCACAGCTGGGCCCCCACGCTGACCTCTTCCGAAAACATGTGAGTGCCCCGGTTCATGTACAAATGTGGGGGTGTGGTACATCTGGGAGGGGGCAGATCACACCAAGAAAATCCAGGAGAGTCAGAACACGGCAGCACTTGGGACCAGCTGGAGTTTTGTGCTTAATAAAAAGATCCTCATAAATGCTGGTCATGCCCTGTCAGGGCTTGGATCCTCATCAGAACCCCTCAGGGGCAGCCTGGGTGCATATGGAGCCTCACTCTGCAGTGAATCCCAGTGCTGAAAACACAAACCCTGCTCCTCTTGGAGGCTAATACTCACCTCGTGGCAAATTTCTTCTGGCAAGAAACACATTCCAAGTGGGATTCATGGACTGTGTTGCTGCTCAACTCCTGTAACAGGGAGTCTCTTAAGGCTCTGGTCCTTGTGCACATCTGTAAGTGTAAAACAGCTGCAGACACAGCGTGGAGTTTGTACCATTACAGCTACAAGAGAGGTTTGGCAGCTGCAAATCCTGAGCCCTGCAAGAACCATCTTCCCTCTGCCTTATGATTAAGTCCTGTTCTGGTGCTGCTCGTGAAGAGCAGTGGGAGCAAACACCCAGCGCTGTGTCCTGCTCTGGGCTGGGCTGACACAACACTTCTGTTTTTAATTAGTTCTATTTTAGAAACACCAGTAACTGAGAAATGTTTGTTTTAATTATGCAAAAGCTGTCAAGGGACGGAAGAGCCCTGGATCGGCAATCATGACAAGAATCTTGCTTTCATCTGTAGAAGGGAAAAACAGATCAAACCTGGTACTGGAGATCCCTGGAGATCTCACCAACCTGAAAGCAACTGAGCATTGACATAGGACAGGATTTTCTGTTGTTCGAGGTTGTGATTTTTATTTTTCACTTTTAAGCCCATTAACATTTTCTTCGTGGAAAACTGTCCAGTGCAAAGCTCTGGACCCAGCCTGCACTGGGTCACGGACAGGAGTGCTGCAAGGGACTGGGAGACTTCCACGTGCAAATTGCAAGTACAAAGCTGTTCTCTGGTTATTCTAAGCTTCATGACCCATCCCCTCCTTAGTCTCAGGAGGGTCACATCTGGCTCTGCTGTAAAGCATTAGATGCTTTGAAAGCTGCTGTGTTGGCATCAGCCCCAGTGGGGATGAGGAGCTCCACCACTCTCTGCCAGTGGCTGGGACTGTGCTGTGAAGCTCCAGAAATAGAACCACAGAATCACTCAGGTTGGAAAAGCCCTCTGAGGTCGTACAGTCCAACATTCCCCCAGCACTGCCAAGGCCACCGCTAAACCATTTTCCCAAGTGCCACATCCATACGTGTTTTGAACGCTTCAGGGATGGTGATTTCAGCCTGTGCCAGTGCCTGACCACCCCTGCAGGGAAGAAATTTTTCCTGATATCCGGTCACAGAGCACAGGCTCTTTGGGTTTCAGGATGTGTTCCCTCAACTGCATCTTCAGCCATGACTTCAGGGCTGTGTGTGTCTCAGCAGGGCTGTGTGTGTCGCAGCAGGGCTGGGTGTCTCAGCAGGGCTGTCACCATCGACGCCTCCTCTGCCAGGAGATCTCTCCTGTGCTGGGATGACAATGCCCTGGAGTGAGTGACTGCTCCCCAGCATTGCCACTGCCTCTATCATTCCCCTGTCAGTGAAACCTCCCTTTTCCTTCCTCCCCACCTCCCTTCAGGATGTGCTGGCCTCTGGAAATGGCTCCTGGGGGTTGATCACCCAGCAGAATTCCCATTGCGCACAATGGGTCCGGGGCTGCAGCAGAGTGGATGTGGGGCTACCTGTGCTGTCCGTACTGGGGTGTCCATACTGGGGTGTCCACACTGGGGTGTCCACACTGGGATGCTGCTGAGCAGGGCTCTCGCACCGAGCAGGGCTCTCACACCGAGCAGGGCTCTCACACCGAGCAGGGCTCTCACACCCAGCCCTGCTGTTGCATTTTGGGCCCGGCCTGGCTCGGGCAGGGCTGGGGCTCCCAGATGCCATCACATCACTGTCGTTCCCCTCCCTGCAGGAGATCGATGGCAAAGCCCTGCTCTTGCTGCGGAGTGACATGATGATGAAGTACATGGGGCTGAAGCTGGGGCCAGCCCTGAAGCTCACTTACCACATCGACAAGCTAAAGCAAGGCAAGTTCTGAGAGGACTCCTGGCAGGATGGATCCTGGAAGCTCCGCTCCCGGCCGTCCCCACCCGCGCTCACCTGCCGACAGGTTCGCATGCACACCCCCTTCCGCCGCCGACGGACGCTCCCGACGCCCCGGCCAGGCCCCGACGGGGGCTCAGGAGGAGCCCCACAGCTGGCCTTTGCACCAGACTCGAGCTGTGGGTGTTGGAAGCGGAGGGTCTCTCCCCAGCATTTCTCCGTGGGCTCACGGTCCTGCGTCCCTGGGATGGAGCAGCGCTCCGGGCAGTGCCCGTGGGGACTGGGCACTTGCAGCAGCTCCTCTCCCACTCTCCGTGGCTCAGCACTCCTGGCTGCTCAGGGCAGCCCCTGGGGGTGGCTCTGGGCCAGGGCTGGATGAGCCTGCCCAGCCTCAAGGGGCTCAGTGCCCCCAGCCCGCCCTCAGCTCTGTGGCACCGCAGCGAGCTCAGAGCATTGAGCACCCAGCCCTGTCTTCCGCATTGGGAGAGCCCATCTGCCTGGCTCTGCCTGCTCCCAGCTCCTGAGCTGGCTCCAGCTGGGCACACCGGGCCGGGGCTGGAGGCCTCCGTATTTATTCCAGACTGGGGAGGCTGTGGGAGCGTGGAGTGAGCTGGGAGAGCTGAGGAGCAGGGCTGGGCCTGGCGTGCCCCTGGCACTGATGGCCCTGGGGTGGTGTTGGAGGCTGCCTGGATGCTGCAGGACTCAGCTGATCTTTCTCGCCTTTTTTTCTTAATTATTTTTTTTATTTTGGATTTTTTTTTTAACTAAGGAGTTGTCTGTTTCAAACGATGAGATGATTTTTCTACCTGTGTTGAACTTGCAACTCTTGGTGATTTTTAGCCAGAGCTGCTAAGGTTTGTCTTCCCAGGGGCCCTCCTGCTCCTCTAGAGTTTTGGTCTGTCCAGCTCAGTGTGTGCAAGAGGGTTTTGGGTCTGGCCAGAGCAGCCAGGGGTGGTGACCTGTCCCGGCATCGCCCTTCCTGTGAGGGCTTCGCCCTGCTCGAGGCACCTGTTGGTCTCAGGCAGTTTAATGTATTTATTTTTGATGGCACTTGAGTGGTTCCAGAGGTCCCAGACATGTTTCCGCAGCTGCACGAGGAGTGGAGCCACCGCGGTGTCCCCTGGGCAGCAGCTGCCACCTCAGGGCTGCCCGGACCCTGGAGCATCACTGGCACCAGCCTGGCCTGAGCTGGGAGAGGGCTGATGGGGCCTGGCCTGAGCCGGGACAGGGCTGAGGGGACAGGGCTGAGGGAGCCTGACTGATGGGACAGGACTGACAGGACAGGACTGATGGGGCCAGCACGGGCTGTCCCCAGTGTGTGCCCACACACGCACCAAACACAGACCCCCACACACACACACACTTCCTCTGCAGTGACCAAAGGGCTGGGACGGAATCTCCACTCTAAGCACTTCCTTCTCCTGTCCCTAGCTCACCCTCTGCATCCAGAGCCGCAGCTCACACCCTCCCCTGCAGCCTCGAGGGCCTGGCTGGCAGCAGGACAGGCCCCTGTGGTGACCAACCCTCCAGGCTCTTGCACTGAGTCAGGTTTACCCCTAAGGGGCAAAGTTGCAAAAAAAAAAAAAAAAAAACAAACACCCCAAACCCCAAAGTAATAAAAAGGCAAAATGGCTTTTTGTCCTATAGCGCAGCCTGCGCTGCCGGCCCGGGGCTGGGGGCTCTGGTGGTCAGGGAGCCCCTCGCTCACAGCACAGCCCGGGAGCCCTCGGTGTGCCCCGGGGCTGGGGGCTCTGGTGTCACGGAGCCCCTCGCCCACTGCACAGCCCGGGAGCCCTCGGTGTGCCCCGGGGCTGGGGGCTCTGGTGTCACGGAGCCCCTCGCCCACTGCACAGCCCGGGAGCCCTCGGTGTGCCCCGGGGCTGGGGGCTCTGGTGTCACGGAGCCCCTCGCCCACTGCACAGCCCGGGAGCCCTCGGTGTGCCCCGGGGCTGGGGGCTCTGGTGTCACGGAGCCCCTCGCCCACTGCACAACCCGGGAGCCCTCGGTGGGACCGGCGCCGCTCCCGCTGCAGCCAGGCCCCGGCGGGGTCAGTCAGTGCTTTCCTCTGCACTTATTTTACGTTGATTTGTTTATAAATAAAAGGATACAAAGTTCCTCGCCGCTGTTTTTAATTCAAGATCAGGCAGTTTTGTGCTCCTTTCCCTCCCTCCCTCCGAGCAGGCAGAAAAGAGTGAGCTCAGGGCTACTTATTCGGTTTGTTACAAATGAGCATTTAATGACCGAGTCAGTTGCACGGTTTTGGCGAAAACAAACATTTCAGGAGAAAAAACCACAGTTGTGCTGCAGCTGAGGGAGGATCTCACCCTGCCCCAGGAGCAGCCAGGCCAGGGCAGGACTGGGCAGTAGCAGAGCACTGCAACTCCATCGTTCCTGCACAACAGCTGGAATTGGCACACGAGGAATGCTCGAAGCTCTCCGGGCTCACAGCAGCTTTACAGGGAATATTTAAAACAACTGAGGACTAAAGCATGGGGGCTGGGGAGGACATCACCGAGGAGGGACAGGACAGGGTTTGGTTTCGTGGCTCAGCCAGGTCTGAGCGTGCAGCTCTCCCCAAACTCCGCTGAGCTGCTGAATTCTGAGTGTGCGACATCTCACACAGCAGAGACACTTTTCTTCCTTCCTTTCCTCTCAATCACCTAAGGCCACACAGGCTGTTCCATGGCAGCAGCAGGCACAGAACCAAGGGAGTTCAGCCCCCTCAGCACTGCACAGCAACACCCACCACCCCACCCGGGTAACACTGAGCCCCTCCCTCAGGAACAGCCCTCGGGAATTGCGGGAGCACAGGACACACGACTCCAACGTGGACAAAAAGGCAACGCAAGGCTCCGCTTCAAATCCATGAAAAAGCACCAGGAACTGCTGTGTCCCAGGGCAGGGACATGGTTCAAGGCAGCAGTGGAAGTGGTTCAGTGGTTCACTCTGTTCTCACCTCCCCCTTGATGCAAGGGGTCAGTTTCCCAGCGCCAGGAGCAGCTCCAGGAGCGCGGGCACAGGGAGAGCTCTGCACCGACCCCTCCGGGCAGGGCTTCCCTGGCAGCTTTGTGCTCCTGGCCCCCAACCTGATCCCAGTTAATCACATCCCTGCAGGGACACGTCAGCCAGAGCTGAGCGTGGTCCAGAGTAACACTATTCCAGGAAGATTTTCCTGGTTACAAGTTCATTGTGACAGCGAATGCACCAAGAGCACCAGTGCCAAAGGTTTGTAAATACTACTGAAAAAAAAAACCCAAACAGAAATCATCCCCTCTCCCCTTTGCCTGAAAAAAGAAAAAAAAAAAAAAAACCAACCAAAAAGGCTGCATGAAGCTGCCCAGAGCCCTCTCTGCAACATAGCCCAGCTCAGACACTGAGCCAGCCCCCAAAATCTCGTGCCATCCATAATTTCATCAGTAAGTAAAGACTGAGGAGGGAGCAGAAAGACTGGAGAAAGCAGCTCCACTGTCAGTGTCCAAGGCACCCTGATGCCAAGCACTCCCTGCACTGGGAAGGATGTGTGCCATGGGATTCCCCTCAACACATCAAATCCCACATCCCAGTTTGCTTTGACCTCCAAGCTGGTGCAACTGAAGGAACTGAAGGAAGCGTGGAGGGGCCCCTGTGAACTCCCCTCCACAAATAACGAAGATCTACATAGAAAATGAAGGAAGGACAGAACAGCTGAGGAAATAAGGGACAGGATCTCAGAACGAAAATTATAAACCCATAAGTTAGGAAAGCCCAAAGCTGAGGGTGTTGAAGCTATTGCTGTAAGAACACCTGGAAAACCTAACGGAGACTCCTCTCTGCAGCACGGACACACCTGGAGAGGGAGAGAGAAAAGGAGCAGGAATTACTGACAGGGAAGAGCCAGAGGCTGGAACTGCACAGCCCTGGAGGCAGAGTCTGACACGTGGGCCCTGGCAAGAGCCCCGTGCCCAGCTCAGGGGTGTCTGCCAGCTCTAAAGGGGCACTGTGGCACCACCAAAGGCTCCCCTGGACATTCCACACACCCACATCCACCCAGAGCACAGGGAGGGAGCACTGCTCAGCCAGGACTGAAGCCCTGCCCTGGCCAGCACCAAAGGGACTCTGTCCTTGTGCTGCAGCCCTCAGAGAGCTGGGCTGGGACACGTCCCAGGGACACTGCCACCCTCCCCACACCTTCCTCATGTGGGGACAGCTCCAAGCCACCAGACCTGCCACATCAGGCAGCACATGGGACACTGTCAGTGAGACCAAGGTTCTGAGTGTCTTTAGGATAAAAATTTACAGGGAGAATTCTTCAACTCTTGCTGCTGACCCAGCTGTGGAACAGCCCAACACGCAGCAAGCACTGCACCTGGTCCCAGTCCCGTGCCCAGGGATGGGGAGCACTCCTGTGGCAGACTGGGGCTGGCCCTGCTTTCCCCCTGCAGTTCCCTCTGGAAGTGTCTGTTACACCAAGGGAAGGGGGAGGAGGGAAGGGCTGGAGCTCTTCAGTGCCCTGGCACTCAGCAGCAGAGGCCTGCTCTCACCACAGAGGTGTGTGCACAGATGCTGCTCTACTCCTGCAAAACCCCCACACAAACCAGCCAGAGCAGAGGAAGTGTCACATCCGTGATCACCTCTTGCACAGAGGGAGAACTCAAATTTAAATCTGCCTGTTCTGCTGGTGCAGTCTGAGTGCCAGGTTTCAGTGTTCCCTCCTTCCCTGGACTGTGTAAATCTGCTTTTCACATCCCTGTAACACCTGCAGCCCTTACAGACCAGAGCTCGAGCCCCAGGTCTGACAGGAACTGCTGTTCCAGGAGATGGACACAAATGGATACTTCCAAAATATTGTTTTACAATAGTGAGGGACTGCAAAATACTGAATCTCCTAAACCCGGGAACCACTTGCTCAGCTCTGCCCCCATTTCCTCATTTTGTGCTCCACTGATGCTTTTATCTGAATTTAACCCCAAACTCGTGTGTATTTGCATTTTATTGTGGGTCAGTTTGCTAAGGGGACACCGGCCCCAGCTGTTACAGACAGAGGCACTCCCCAGCCCTGAGCACAGCTGGCACACGTGAGTACCAGCACATCTCACAGCGTGCCAGCTTTCTACCAAATAATGTAGAAGTCAGATGCCAGGAGCAAAGACTGGGCAAGGAATCTTTTCCAAAAGGAAGAGGTTGAGATCATGAAACATTACCAGGAATCAGTCGTGATTTGCTGAAGGGAACTTCAGCTCTGTTATCTCCAGGTCGGGGGAGCTGCTGCCGCTCCGGTCGCTGTAGGTGTCCCTGCAGGAGTGAGAGATTTGGGGTTAGGGAGCACAAGTGCTTCAAGGACTGATAGTTCTGGCGTGGGATGCTGCAGCACGGGGAAAACTTTGGCTCCTCTGCTGTGAGGAGCCATTTCAAACTCAAATGTGCAAAAGCAGAAAATTAAAATATCCCTCAACCCCTGGGGGCATTGAAATGAGGGTCCCTCGCACATGAAACTCTCCTGGACCACACCTGGCCACTGTGATGGTGACACTGACACAGGAATCCCGTGGTGCAGCTGCACTGCAGCTCAACCCACAGAGCCAACACTTTCCTTTGGGCATTGCGTTTGCCTGGGTTTGATACACGCACTGCTCATTCTCCTCTGCTCTTGGTCTGGTTTTGTTCAGTGCCTATCAGGACTCAGCAACCCCTCAAGCTCTCTGTGAGGAGGAGAACGGGTCAGTACCACATGGCTGTCATTTTTTGCACAGTCCCAAGTGCCACACAGAACTGCAGGCACTGGGGAACAGCAGCACCAAGTAACTGCACCATGAAATCCACCCAAAACACCACTTGCTTTGCAAACTGAAACCAAGAAAGCAGAAAAAAACATGAGGCTGCAACCACCAGGCCCTGTTATTTAAACCAGCAGCAGGAACAAGTTTCTTACGGACCTGCCTGTATGTGGGACTTCTCTGAGGAATGTGGGGAAAAGCCCATGAGGTCTCCAGTCATGTAAAAGAGCAGGCCCAGCCTCAGTTTCCCCAAACACCCTGACTGAGAGCACAAGGCTGCAGATCTCCTCTCCCTGAAGCCAGGGCCTCTCTGCAGGGCAGCTCTGTGGCCCCGCAATCAGCCTCAATACGCCAGACAGGAGCTTTCAAAAAGCAGAAAGAAGAGGTGCTGCAATGCCAAGCTATCCCTGGAACTCTGTGCCAAGAGGATGCTCCAGGTTTTCCTGCAGGAAGCAGCACTGTGACAGCTCTGACTGGGGTCTGTCTGAAACCCACCTGGGTGAGAGCCTGCAGCCCTTCTGTAGGTAGTGGGTGAGTCTCCCTGCAGATGCCAGCAGCAGCCCGAAGTATGGGGGGGATGGCTTGATGGGCCTGGAGAGGAACTCGGGGTGATACTGAACACCAACGAAGAAAGGATGCTCTGAGAGGAACAAACAAAACATTCATGTCAAGTCTCTCAAGCCTGTGGCTGAGCTGCAGGTGAAATCCTGATTATGCTGAAGCCGTGATGATGGGCTTCATTTCCATGCCTTTTGTCCATAATGGACAGGGACATGGGATTCTATTTTTACCATCAGTTTATGGATGGAATCATTCCCAGACAGTCTGAATGGGTCCCACATGAAAACCTGCTCCCTCACCCTCCAAAAGCTTTCCCTTGTCCATCCCACACCCACAAACCAACTGCTTAAGGACTCACCTTCCAGCTCAACCACTTCCATCCGCTCTCCCTCCTCATCCTGCCCCACAAACTTCAGACCTTGCTCTTCAAAACACTTTTTCAATTCTGGATTGACCTAGAAAACCAGAAGCAAGACAAGCCATGATCTCTTGTGTCTCGATTACGCAGGAAAGCTCAATACCTACAGGAGCATTTTTACCTCAAATCTGTGTCTGTGTCTCTCTTCCAAGAAATCATGATCTCCATACAGTTTCCCTGCAGCAGAAGCAAGATGTTCCTTAGAGCAGTGATCACAGCTTTTACCACATTCATTTGAACAGCATCCTTCAGAATCTGCCACTTCTGGAGAGGATCAAATTCCCTGATCCCCTTTCCCCAGCAGTCTGTGAACACCTGCCATTCAAGGATGCTTCAACACTCCCAGCTCTCACTTCCCCATACCCACCACACATGCAAGCCATTCCCAGGAAACATTTCCAGAAGAGGGAAGAAGGGCCTTACTCATGATTGAATTCTTGGTTTGGAAGAGTGTCCTTCTCTTGCCAAGCCTCATTGTCCCTCCCATTTGCCCAGGATTATGTTCTGGCATGTCTATGACCTGTGGTAAGAATTCAGAGGGAAGTGGGAATTAGGGAGGAATAACAGTCCCAGGCAGACTCTGACACGTTAAAGGAAAAAAATCCCACCAACATGCAAAAAACCAAGGAAACCAGCCCAAGGAGCACTGCCTTGACAAGGCAGAGCAGCAGAACCAGGTCAGCTGGCCGAGCTGTCCCAGTACAGGCTGCACAGAACTTAGGGGAGCTTTGTGGATATTCAGGAAGCTTTCACACAGGAAATGGCCTCAGTCAGAGTCTACACAGATTGCACACACCAACACTGTGCTGTTTACTGAACTGCACGTTAAACAAGCAAATTTATGGAAACAAAATCCCCAAATCAGAGCTGCTTACTCTTTGATAAATAACATCATAACCTGCTTTTTGATAACCTCCTGACTTTGAGTAGCATTTTAAATTACAGCAGAAGCCAATCATTATGGTGGACCCTGGACACTCTCTTCTGGAAAGGGCTCTGAAGTAGCCACGTGGCAAGGCCTGGACAAGGAACACAGAGCTTTCCACAACCATTCCCAGAATTCAGGTCTGTCTGTGGCTATCACACAACAGTTCAAGTTGGAAGGGACCTTAAAGCCCATCCAGTTCCACCCCTGCCATGGGCAGGGACACTTTTCACTATCCGAGGTGGCTCCAAGCCCCATCCAACCTGGCCTCGGACACTTCCAGGGATCCAGGTGCAGCCACAGCTTCACCTGGCAACAGTGCCCAGGGACGTGCAGGTAAATCTGGTAAGGATATCACAAGAAACTCACCACTGGATGAGAAGTTTTGGGGTCAAACTCTGTTGAGTTCGCATCTGCAAAGGAACGTTCAGCAATCAGAAACACCAAGTCTCTCACACCACGGCATCACCACCTACAGGAGCTGCCCCAGGTACAGCTGCTTCTCACCCCCAACTGTGCTGAGCCCCCCCAGGCACAGAACAGCCCAGGCAGCAGCAACAGGGCTGTCAGCACTGTCTGCTATCAATTCCAAAGGCTGCAGTCTTAGGACAACCCACTCTCATTCAGGAAAAACACACATTCAACAGCTTCAAATACAGAAATAAAGCACAGAGGAAGAAGGGGGCAGAGTGGTCTGAGAAACTCCTTTTTCCCCACCCTCAGTACCATCAAGACTCAGAGTCAGGCTGAGAACTCCACTCAGCACTCTCTGAAGGGAGTTCTGTTAGCAGGGACTGCTCAAGTCAAGCAGTGGGGCACAGAAGGTAACTGCACTCACTGAAGGAGCTGCAGCTGCTGGCTGCCTGAACTGCTTTTTGGGCTTCATTCCCACTGGCTGCAGTGGGAATTTGGGATGCCCAGCACATGTAGGCCACCAATGTGTTTCATTCAGGAGCTGAACCTCATGTTAAGCAAGAGGAAGCTTTCTGTCATTATAAGCATGACTTACTCCATTGATTTTCATTTAAATATGGTAAGAAAATAGCTTTTTACTTTGAATTAGCAGAAGAGATGGGGATTTTTACAGGTCTAGGGAAAAAATTAAACCTACCTATAAAAAATTTAAAATCACAGGTATCTAAAAAAATCTCAGGTATTACTCAAGCAACCCAAGAACTGACCAAAAGGCAGGAAGGGGTTTGTGCAATTACCTTGCCAACCAAGGACACTGCGTGCAAACTCCACCACTGCCAGCTGCATTCCCAAGCAGACTCCTGTGGAAGGAAAGGCAGGACAGGGATCAGGTCAGGACAAGGACCTCTGAGCCCATGTTGCAAAGCATGCACACCTTCAGAGAGTATCCTGAGTCAGAGGAAAACCTGGATGAGGCAGAGCTTTGGCTGGGATTTAGGGGTCTGTAGTCCTGACAAGCTTTACTTCCCTCCCTTTCCCACCCTCTGCTCACACACCAGTTCAGTCTCTCACCACAGGCATTTCACTGAAATGCAGTCACAGATTTCTTGGTGCCAAGATGACCACAGCCAGCTCTGAAACATCCCCAGACTGCTATCCCCTCATTACACATTCCTTGTCAGCACATCCCAGCCAACTCTGACCACTTCAGAGCTAACCAGGGATGAGGCTGCATTCCCAGCTCAGCTGAGCACAGATCACTGCCTTCCTCAGCCAACTGCCTGCAAAACTGCTCATCCCAGGCACCAGTGAAAACCAGGGCAGCTCTTGCTGCAGACCAGTTAGGCTGTCATTCAGCCTTTGCTTTCTTTCTTCTCATGGATGAAACACGTTTCTCACCTAAGAAGGGTTTTTTCTGTTTTCTTGCCCAGGAAATAGCTTGAATTTTGCCTTCTGTCCCTCGAACACCAAATCCACCAGGAACCAGAACTCCGCTGCATGAGGATGAAAAGATTCCATTCAGCATGGCTCCCCCAAACCACATACCACCTCCCACCCATAAAATCTAGGGCTTGCAGGACCTCTCCTGAAAAGGGCTCTGAAGTAACCACGTGGCAAGGCCTGGCTGCAGCACTTTCCACATGACTTCACATGAGCTGTCACACAAAGCAGAACTTACAGGGAAATATTTTATAAATGCCAATTTGACCTTCCCAAAGAGAGATCCCAAATCCAGTGCAGGTCACCATACTGAAATGCTTCAAGCTGTGGGACTCATGCCCTGCACCAAACATGTTTGCAAACACATCTCCCAGCCAGGCCCATGCTGAGGAAGCCTCTGGCTACAGTGACAGGTTGCCATAACACCAAACTCTGCAGGAGGTTCTTTCTTCTGATCCCACCCAAATCCTGCCACCCTGAGGGGTAACACGCCCCACTTGTTTGTGCTAACTCTTGGCCCTCCTCTGCACACTAACACTTTTCCCCTTCTCACACTCTCTTTCTAAAGAACTTGTTACCCCATTTACACCTCCCATTCTCACTCTGGCTTTAACAGCCTTTACCAGCACCTTTCCTTCCTCCTGATTGCCTCTCACTGTTTCCACCTGATCATGCAGGTGTGCATATCCTCATCAGCACCATCATTTCACCCACTGCTCCCTTTCACCAACTCCCTCACTTCTTTAACAATTCTCCATTTAACATCTTATCCTAAATGCCCCTGAGAGGTGTTTGGGGCCTTGTCAGAGTGTGCTGGTGCAGTGGCTAAGAAAACAGTCTGCAGTGAGGCCCTTAACCCCAAAGCCGCAGCAGCAGCAGGTTCATCAGCCATTCTCCAAGGGAAGGGCCAGAGCAGAACTCACTCAGCACCGCAGAGCTTCTGCCACGCCTCGTGGTACCGCACGGGCTCCTCCTGCAGTGTGTCTGGCTCCAAGTCAGCAGAGTCAATGTACTGGGAAGAAATCCAAATAAAGGAAGAGATGAGATATTGCCACAAGAGTGTACAGGATCTCTTGAGTTCTCATTAAATTAGGATAGCATCATTCCTCCTGGATAGCTTAGTTTCCTAATGGATGCTAAGTTTTTTTTCTGGGCTGATTTCCCACCTGTTAGCCAACAAAACTACTTTCCTCACCACCCTACTACTGGTGCACAAACAGAACCCATGATTTCTCTGTCCTGCCCTCTCTGCAGCTCTGCTGTAACATACACCAAACCCACGAGCCCCAGGCTGTAGCACAGCAAGGTGGGAACATGGGGCTGTGCAGACACAAACCACCACAACAGAGAGAAAAAATCCTATCACTCTCTCATCAAATAAACATCTTCTTCAAGAGGCACTGAAGAAGAAATGGGATATGGTGAGGCTGCTGTAATTAAAGGGTGTTATGACAATGGAAAAAAACCTTGCAATTTTTCCATTTTCTCATCTCCAGTATTCCAGTACCTCTGAACTTCTGGACGTTCTGGCAGGCTGCTAACCCTTTAAAATAACAATTTTGTCCTTTTTTTTTGGTTGTTTTTTGGAGGTTGCAAAACTACCAACCAGTTCTTTAACCAACTACTGTTAGTCAATTCTTTAGCATAAGATCACAGAGCTCACTTCACTTCTGAGCCACTCAGACACAGCTGTGCCAGGGGCTACCCACAGATGCATGTGCAGGGTTTGCACTTCACCTGTCCTGTCTTCTACTAATTTTGGAAGCTGAAAGGCAACCCAGAGCTAGATCAGTACTGTTAAAAAGCTACCCACCTATTTCCATGACTCACTGACATCATGAAACTGCTGGACATTTAAAAGTCTATTGAAATGAAAATAAAATTTCTGGCAACAGGTACATATTTCACCTCTTCAGTGCATCCAGCTATGACCAAGACACCAAAAAGCACCTGTACAACCAAACCAGCACGAAAACCTTAATAAAGCCTGAGGCAGGATGATCATGATTACAGCAACTGTCAGAGAAATTAAAGCAGAGTGCCCTCCTCCAATCCATCTACCACTGTCACAGCTCAGCACACAACACTGAGCACTGAGGAGTTTCCATCCATTCCAGACACCTCCTATAGCTCACAGGATGAGAGGCTGCTTTGCTTTGAAGCTGGTTTAGGCCTGCTAACAGCTGTTTTGATGCTGTTATGATCAAAGCAGCTGTTTTGATGCAAGGACAATTGGGATGTTCACTGGCTGAATCACTTCTCCCTTTCTGTCTATGGGTTTGTGAAAATCTGAATTAGGATGGGCAGCACTGCAGGTGGAAGGAGGATGGAGGGAGTTTTTTCCACACACACACACCCATCCTACCTTGATGTCAAGTTTGTGGTTGATGGCCAGGGCAGAGTGCTCCAGGGCTTTGATGACAGATGCATAGGAGTCAGAAAACTTGGTGTATTTGCCCACGAGTGCAATGGAACATGTTTCAAGTAGACGGTCGTACCTACAGAGCACCAGAACACACAGGTTATTCCAGCAGGAGCAGGAGAGGGATGGCAATCACATTCTGTTCAGCTTTTCCAGGAACAAACAGCCGTGCTCTTCTAAGCCTGTCCAACAGAGCTGACGTCTTTGCAAGAGTGACCTTTTACAATAATTATGGTTTAGAAACATCAAAGCAAGATGAAAACCAAAACAACGACCGAGGAAAACAGTTGCAGAAAGCAAATTATAAATATAAAATATAAATTAACTCATCTCTCCTAATGATGAAAAGCCATTTTGAGCAGATCCAAACTGCCTTTTCAGGAAGCTGTGTTAGATTCAAAGGCTGCAGTGAACTCCTAGGAGAGGATCAAAGCACAGCTTGGCGTGTGTTTGTACTGCACAGCATCTTCCCACGCTGCTGCTGACTGAGTTCATATCAGCAGCTACAAACACAGAAAGCATTTCTGGAGTCCTAAGGCTGTGCTGCCTACATTTTCAATCCCCAGCACCTGGCAGCACGGGATTCACACAGCATTCCTGGCTACAGCCAAGGGTTTGTTTAAGTTTCTCTCATAATTGCTAAATACCTTCAGCCCAGCTGGTGACCAAGGGCTTCCCCATCAAAAGGAAATGTTACTGACAGGGCTGGCTTGTGTCAGGCACACAAATAAAGGAAAGCATCTAGACCTTGAAATCTCTTAATTTCTTACAAGAATAAACATATTTAAGGCTTCAGTTGACACTGAATTCCTTTCTGAAAAGACTCTATTCACTATTTCCCCATG
Organism: Pachycephala philippinensis; assembly: GCA_013397055.1. Taxonomy (NCBI): domain Eukaryota; kingdom Metazoa; phylum Chordata; class Aves; order Passeriformes; genus Pachycephala; species Pachycephala philippinensis. The sequence continues at coordinate 70,924 of VWZT01000365.1, forward strand.
AACATTGAGTCTGTTCCTCACAGGAAAAAGCCCCAGTGTCCAAGGAGTCTCAGAACAGGTACCAAACACTTGTCTCACTTGCCTGAAAGCACACTCAAAAGTACCTTTTATTGACACTCCTGGCATCTCCACATAGCTACAAAAGGATTTCAACATTTTGTAACGTTACTGAGAGGTTTTTTTACAAAAAAGGAGGCCAGGACTGTCCAGCTTTTAATTGCTTCAAGCTGGGTTTGACACAAACAGTACACTCCCAACGTAAGATAAGGATCTCACTAAGTTTATCTCAGAGGATTTTATGGAAGAAGGCTGAGGGAATTGGGGTGGTTCAGCCTGAAGAGGAAGAAGTTCCAGGGAGACCTTATGGCAGCTTTCCAGTAAGAGGATTTATGAGAAACATGGGGACAGACTTTTTAGTAGGGTCTGTTGTGCCAGGACAAGGGGTGATGGTTTTAATCTAAAAGAGGGAGATTTAGGCTAGATATAAGGATGAAATTTTGTACAATGAGAGTGGTGAGGCACTGGCACAGGTTGTCCACAGCAGCTGTGGATTCCTCACGCCTGGAAACATTCAAGGTTTGGATGGGGCTCTCAGCAAAAGGAAGAAACAATGTGAGCATGCAAGAACACTTGAGAAGAGGAAATAACACCCATCATTTCACACAACCAACAACCAAGATGATGAACCAGTCCTGAAGTGTGTTGCAGTGTGCCCAGCAGTGCAGCTCACCTGTCAGCCATCTCCTTCCACTTCATGAGCATCCTCCTGGGCTGCCTCTCGATGGGAAGGTCCAGCCTGTGCCTGAAGTAGTCCACAACTCCCTGCTCCTCTAACAACAGAGGAACCCGGTAGATGGAGGAGACATCATGAACACAAATGACCTGGTCATAAAACAAGGCTGTCATTAAAACACAGGCATCCAGTGCCCATAGAATCATTTTTACTCAGATATTCAGTGTTCCTGTCTCCAGCAGAAAACCATACGACCACCTAAACTTCCAGGCAGTAATGTGTTGAATAACATAACATATCAATAGCTTAACGCTGGTTTCCTTATGCTTGAAAAGCACTTCCACGACATTACTGCTCCCTGGAGCCCTTGGGAAGGGCTATAACACAGTGACCCAGCAGGCAGGAAAGTCAGCTGCCCAGCACATTATGTGAGCTGCACACAGCAAAGTTCAAAGAACACTCCACAGAGACTCCTGTGATCCATAACCCCAAATGAAGTTACAGTCAAACTGCCACAGGCACAGCTTCCCCCTTCCCACCACCTAATCCTAATCAGGGCTCCCAGTCTGATTGGAGCCCAGGGGAATCTGTGATCCCAATACAGCAATACACTTTACAGGGTGCCCATCATCAAATTTAGGATTAAACAATTATGAGCAAAGAATTCTTAGGTCAATGAGGCAAACCTACAGTTCTAGTTCACTGAAATGGGAAAAGATGGCTCAGGACAACTGTCACCTGTCCTTTAATACTGAAGCTGTGCTTTAAGGATCCAAAACACACCAGTACAACTTTTTAAAATCCTCGTTTCTACTGACTCAAATGAAAGCAGAGTTCAACATTGCACCAGTCAAACCTCCTCAGCTGCACATTTCCTCTTTTTCCCTCAGTGCTGTTTACTTCTCAATCCAAGTGCAACTGCAGTCAGAGCAACAACTACATAGAACTGCATTAAACTTCCTGGAAAGGGACAAGAGCCAACTTATTTTGAATTCCTGGCCAACAAGAGGTAGACAGTTTACTGATGACACATCAACATTACTGTCAGCAGTGCAGTTCTTGAAACTGCAGGACTCAAGTTTGGTCTTGTTGTAGAGCAAATTAATAAAAATTGCTTGACAGAACCTGGGATTGTGAAGTGATACTCAGTCTTTCACAAAAAGACAACATTTTTTGAGTTCCAGCTGGATTGCAAAGTGCTAACATTCAGCCTACACACTTTTGACTATTTTCCAAGGTCCACCTTAGACTGTGTTATGAGTCTCAGTACAGAAAGAATCGTGCTAACATGGAATTTGTGCGTATCACAACTTTCAAGTGAAGCAATGCTTCTCCCAAACACCATTTCAACCTCTCTGTGCAATCTCTCCTCAGGAAAGCTTGGGCAGAAAAATAATATTGTGAAAAGAGAAGTGTATGAAATACAGTCATATATCCTATAAACCTAGTTTTGGGCAATTCTTTCACCTCTAAATACTGGAAAATCTCATTCTTCTATGTTCACAGAAGGAATGTGGAAGTATAACTAAGGTCAAAACAGTGATTCAGAAATCACCTTGGATTCCACAGAATTCTCTAAGCTTACACCAACTACCTTATAAGAAAGCCTGGGTGCTGGCACAAAAAGAGTCAGTTTAGCAATAGGTCCACGTGTCAGGAAGGGAGGTAAGACAAAGCAGCAAATGAATTATGCAGCTACCAAAACAGAGCTAGAACTGCTGCGCTCAGACAAAATTCCCCTCAGCATCTGACAACCAGCTCCAATATTTACTGCAAGGAAGCACAGACAGCAAGCCTCACCTGTTCTGGTTCAACATGACAGAACATGGAAATCTTTTCTTTTACTGAGGTATCCAGTGGCGTGGAGCACCTGCAAACAATCTAACAGAGCAGCAACATCAGGGTTGTGACGCAAAACAGAAATACTAAGGCATTCATAAAACAAACCTCTAAAAATAGCTGTCTTTGTGCAGTCTCTGTGATTTGAGAAAAAAACCCCACAACTCAGGTTTTTTTTCCTTATTTATCACCACTGTACAAGAGCTCTCAACTTAAGCATTACTAAGACAAGACTGCTGCTGCAACATGCCAGATTTTTACATTCAAACCGTGCAACACAAACCTTACCAGATCTGGAGAGAGCCCGAGACCTCTGAGCTCCCGAACACTGTTCTGGGTGGGTTTGGTCTTCTGCTCCCCTGTCGAGCTTGGCTGGTCAGAGAAGAGCAGGACTTGGTGCATCAGATTATGATAAGCAGCAATGATTCATCTTGTAAAAGCTTTGACTCAGTTCTTTGACAATTCACATGAACCTCATGTACCCCATTTTAATCCCCAGGACTGCAAGCAACCAGCAGGAACCCAAGTTCCAATCTGCCCACTGGAGTGCAGGAAGGAGAGGGACAGAGAGCCTAAGGTTTATCCACTGCTCCCTCCAAATACCTAATATTTTATATTTCTAACTTTTCTCTGTAAATCATCTGGCCTGAACAGAAGGGGGAAAAGGGAGAAGAGAACAAAGATCGATCTGCACTCTCTAATTATCAAATTGCTCTGTCAAATCCAGTTCAGTCTGGCACAGGGAATGCTCATGCTGCATTTCTGCAACTCCCAAGCCTTTATTATACATTTATACACTTTGAAAAGTTCCTGTTCAATTCCTGCAAGACTTTTTAAATACATAACTATACAATCTCTGCATTTCTGTCAGAAGTTTATACACACAGAAATACAGAAGTAACAACACTTACAGATACAGCATTTCAGAAACACCTGTTTAGGAAGCGAATTTCGGATTGAAGAAGCCTCTGACCACCAACATGTTTTGGGTCCTTACCTGGGGAACCAGACTGACATGAATGTTGCAGAAGTTCTCTCTTTTGGCTTTGAACTGGAACTGGCGGAAAGCCTCGATGAAAGGCATGCTCTCAATGTCACCCACCGTGCCCCCGAGCTGGGAACACACACACAGAGGGAATTAAAGTTACTGCCAGAACAGCACCTGGTGAAGCTGTACACTGAAGACATAAAAATACACATAACAACACACAAACATCTCCCCAGCACATCCCTCTGATTGCCTAAAGGAGCATCAACACTAACACAGCTTCCTCCTGAGGGGCAGCACCAGTCTCTGCTATGACTAGGGACAGCACCCAGGGAACGGCCGGAGCTGGGCCAGGGCAGGCTCAGGCTGAGATCAGGGAAAGGTTCTTCCCCCAGAGGTGCTGGGCACTGCCCAGGCTCCCCAGGGAATGGGCACGGCCCCGAGGCTGCCAGAGCTCCAGGAGCGTTTGGGCAGCGCTGCCAGGGATGCCCGGGGTGGGATTTGGGGGGTCTGGGCAGGGCCTGGGGTTGGACTCAGTGATCCCTGTGGGTCCCTTCCAGCTGAGGGTATTCTGGGATTCTATTCCATGTGAAGCATCAGGATTTGCCAGCTGTATGCACTACTTCCACAGCTTCCAATCTATTCCAAGTAATATTCTACCTTCATCATTTCCCCATAAACCAAAAAGCCACAAGAAAAACAGCTTTTCATATGGGCAGCACCTCTCCAGAAACATCAGCTTTACCTCTATTTTCTCTTCAGAGAAAGACTTAGATGTTAAAATTATGATTTATGAACATTAGGTGGCACTGAGAAGCAAAATTTCTGTTAAGTTTTATGAATTATAAAGAGTGGACACATGCAGGAACAGAGACAAGACAATACTTGGAGCCTCCCAGGCCCTGTCAGACAGTGCCTCCTCGGTACTTCAGATTTGGGCTTGTGATCCTGGCACAGAAGTTGGCACCCAAGCTGCAGGCAGAGTCCAAGTCACCATGACCTGGGCTCTGTGACAAGCTCCCTCTCCTGTGTTAGCATATCCCAGCAGCCAGCTCAGCAGTGTCAGAGCCTTCGCCTGCTCTCGTCTCCTTTTGGCAGCAGAAAATTCCACAAACACACTGAAAGCTGCCACCACTAACTTGTGCCATTCCCTGTCGCATGTCTGTGATTGAACTGGTCACTTCAAGGATCCTTTTACAGCTGAGGAGGAAAGACAACTGTTTCCAGAGTGGGATTGACCTGCCCTCCCTCCATCCACCAAGGAAGAAGAGGGCCACAGGACAACTCACTCAGACTGGCATATTAAGTTATAAGAGCTAAAAAAATTCATTCTGTAGGTTAATTCATAGAATATCCTGAGCTGGAAGGGACCCACAGGGATCATCCAGCCCAGCCCCTGGCCCTGCCCAGACACCCCAAATCCCACCCTGGGCATCCCTGGCAGCGCTGCCCAAACGCTCCTGGAGCTCTGGCAGCCTCGGGGCCGTGCCCATTCCCTGGGGAGCCTGGGCAGTGCCCAGCACCCTCTCGGGGAAGAACCTTTCCTTGATCTCCATCCCAAATCCCCTTGGCCCAGCTCCAGCTGTTCCCTGGGGTCCTGTGGGGCTGTTCATGAGGCAGCTGCACGTTGCAATCCAGAAGAATAGAGTAAGTGAAGTTAACAAGGGGAATACTTAACCCATTCAATAACATGCAAAGTTGAACATTTCTGTGAAGAAATATGCAAAATATGCATATAGGTCCGTTTACTGCATACAAGAAAGAAAACTCTCTACTTTTTAAAAGTTACAAACCTCAATCACACAAACTTGGGGTTCGATGCCATCTTCATCCACAGGAATCCGTGCCTGCCTCATTACCCATTCCTGTATGGCATCCGTGATGTGGGGAACAACTGGAAAAGAAACCCAGGCAAGGGTTAAAGCACCCCCACATGTTTCTCCCCCTTAACTCATTACAGAGCAAATTACTGACAATCACTAGCCAGTGCTTCCCATAGGGCTTGAGCAGGAATTTGTGTCTTTAAAGGACTATGCATTTTTGAAGTGATTATTCTTGGCTGTAATTTTCAAGGGCCTTGGCAGGAAATGGAACCCTGCCTCAATTTAAACACATGTAAGCAACGTTTCCTTTAAGCTGAAAGATTCAAGCACAAACTGTTCTTTGCTCTAAGCAGAGAGAGTTACTCTGTCTTTAACTGTCTGTAGAAGTCCTAATGTCAACCAACTGTGGAGAAAGGTTAAAAAGGGAAGGGACTGATCTGATACTCACAGATCCTTTGGGTTTTCTAATGACATGGGTTAACAAAAGCATTAACCATTTTAACCAGCTAACAAGCAACCCCCAAGTGTATTGGTCTGAAGTCTGTTCACTTTCATCATTGGCTACATTAGACAGCTAGACACAAGTCCAGCACAGTCCAAACATAAGCAGGAACTGGTGCAGAGCCCCAAGTGAAGATGAAAGACAAAAGCATCCAGGCAGGACTGAAATACAGAATGCATTTCTAAGCACCAGGAAAGAAGTTTTGCATCACCTTGGACCGTTTTGCCAAGATAATCTCCTTTCCTCTCCTTGTTAATGACATACTGGTAGATCTTCCCAGTGGTCAGGTTGTTGTCTTTGGTGAGTCGGATATCGAGGAAGCGCTCGTAGTTCCCGAGGTCCAGGTCCACTTCCCCTCCATCATCCAGCACGAACACCTCCCCTGCACACACGGAAACAGGCACAAGCGCACATGGCAGGCATGTGGAAGAATTCAGTGTAAGGAAACACCTCCCCTGATTGCCACAGCAAGTTTAGGAGTGGCGAATAAAACTAAAAGCCTTACATAACCGAGAGGACCAGCGCACTGGGGACTGGACCCCTCAAGGCAGCAGCGAGAACACACCAGAGCACATCTGTGCTGCGGGCTGGGGGCACAGCATCCCCAGCGGCCAGCCCGGAGTGCTGGCAGCCTCAGCCCGCGGGTCCCGCAGGCAGCACCAGGCACAAAGAAAGGCTCGTACAACGGAGATGATTCACTGCGACCCAAGGCAGCCCCGGGGCCACCCGGCAGAGCCCGACACTGAGCCCGCGGGGCACTCACCGTGCTCGTACGGGGAGAAGGTGCCGGCGTCGATGTTGATGTAGGGGTCGATCTTGATGGACGTGACATGCAGCCCGCAGGACTTGAGGATGGTGCCGATGCTGCTGGCGATGATCCCCTTGCCGATGCCCGAGATCACCCCGCCCGTGACCAGGATGTACTTCATCTGCCCCGCGCCTGGACGCGACACACACCGGCACCGCCTCACCTCGGGCTCTGCGAGGAGGACGCGCCC
>VWZT01000365.1:80721-135648 GCA_013397055.1 Pachycephala philippinensis
CCCCCTGACCCCATCCCCGCCACCATCCCCACCCACTCTGACCCCATCCCTTGTTAGCAGCAGAGGGCTTTGCAGGAGAAGTCTGGTATCACCAAGGAATGATCACACTTGGAATCACAGAATCCCAGAATGGTTTGGGTGGGAGGGGACCTTAAAGATCATCTTGTTCCACCCCCTGCCATGGGCAGCGACACCTTCCACTATGCCAGGTTGCTCCAAGCCCTGTACAACGTGGCCTTGAACACCTCCAGGTAGGGCATCTCGTGTGCTGCCAAAGTGCCCTGGGCATTTCTTCCTCTGAGTACTTGTGAAAAGCATCGTGGCTGGTTTTTAAGTACAGAATATTGGGGACAGATAAAAATCAAGGCATGAAGATGATTGTCATCTGCCCTACTCCAGATTCACCCTCAGTTCTTACTCCGTGACTGCTGAGGTGGTGATGAAATAGTCCCTGCTGTGATCCAAATGTCTTCTGAAAGGCTTCTTCAGCGGTTTGGGGTGGAAGTTCTTTCTAAGCAATGCAGGTATGTAGTGTCTGAGGTAGGACGCTGGACTTCCTTCTATGGAGGTGACTGAAAATCCCCATTTTTAGGTTCTCCTAACCAACTCCCATCAGCACATGGATCAAAACCACGATCCAGTGCCAGCCAGGCCTTGGAACACACTGGGGAAGCTGTTCTACATTTGGTTTCCACTATGTGCTGATCACTGGGTTCCACCTCATGATTAATATAAACTTCACAGGGGTGATGTGGAGTCACTGGCAAGTGTCAGGCACTGTCCAGTCCCACTTCCACACAGCAGGATGCTCTCTGTGAGCCTTCTAGATGGCTCCTTGAGGTCTCCATTTGCAGGATTAATCAGGGTTTGAGTAAAATGTTCAAATCCTTTTACAAGTCTACACTTGTGCTCTGAACTTGATCAAGTTTTCATCTAAGTGCAAGGTAAACACATCTGTTACCCTGAGCAACCAAAGGGTCTGGGCAGATCTTGAATAAGATACAAAATATTGTAGGAACAAGAGCTGTTACTGCATGTACTGGTCTCTGGAGCACAAGTCTAATGAGGAGCAGCTGAGGGAACAAGTGACAGGACAAGGGGAAATGGCTCAGGTTGTGCCAGAGGAGGTTCAGGTTGGATATTAGGGAAAATTTCTTCCCTGAAAGAGTGGTCAGGCACTGGCGTAGGATGCGCAGGGCAGTGGTGGAGACACCGTCCCTGGAAGTGTTCAAAAAATTAGTAACTGTGCCACTTCATGATGTGGTTTGTGAATATGGTGGGATTCAGGCAGAGGTTGCACTTGATGATCTTGGAGGTCGTTTCCAACTTTAGGTGTTCTGCGGCTCTGTGTTCTGCGGCAGCTCCTGCATTCTCTCCTTGCTGCGCTGTGTCCTCTCAGAGATCTCCACTAGATGGTGGAATGGACCAGTAAAAGAGTCTGTGCAGTAGCAGTAACAAAGGGACGTGGTCAGGCTGTGGTGACACCCGTGGGCACCTGAGAGCTGCTCTGAGGACCAGATCCTGGAGCACCACACATGCCCTGGGTTAGGGGGCATTTGGCAGCACCCCTCTGCATCAGTCTCTGCAGTGCCATCCCAAACCCACTGGCACTGAAGAATTGTGATCCTTCCTCATAGCCCTTGATTCTTTCAGGCAGGGGGTTTCACCTTCAGGCCTCTTCCTGTCTACTTCTTTTTCCTCTCCTTTCTTCTCCATGGAGGAGAGCTGCCTTTTTCCCAGGAGGCAAGGAGCGAACCCACTGATGTGCTACAGAGCTCGTCCATGCTAGGAAGGGAATGTTTTGGCTGGAGGGCTGTGAATGAGAATGGGACAGCATGTCACCAAAGAGGTGGGGCGCAGGGCTGGTAAGAAAAAGTTCTGCAGGTGCAGAAGATGTGTGTGATGGGGATTAAAGTTCTCAAGTCTGTGTGATGGAGCCAGTGCTGGCCTTGGACAGAGTGCTGAACTGAGACCAGCTCTCAGTCCTCAGCCCTGAGAGGTCATGTCACAGTTCTGTGCCTCAGTTTCTCCTGTGTGAGATGGAGTCGAGGAGTCCAACCTTTTGGGGACAGTCTTTTGTTATCTACAATGTGTCAGGGTGTCAGGGCTCTCTGTTTTCATTACTGACTCTGCTGGTGACTTGTGGGATTGTGTCCTCTGTACCTGGAGTCACAGGGCGGTGAGGCTTTATCTCCACTCATGACACTGTCCAGGGTGGGGGGCTGAGCCTGCACTGCCCTGGTTCCCTCATTTCAATTAGAGCTGCATGTCCTGCACACAGCAAAGGGAGATCTGCCAGAGCCAGCTGCTGCTGAAGGGGTGACGGGTGCTGGTTGAGCTGCTGTCACTCTTTGGCTGGCCTGGTGAGGGTGCAAGGAATGCACCCTTCATGTCTGCAGAAAGACTCATGCAGATTTGATGAGTGGAGAAGCTGTAGAAATAGCTGTTTTCCTTTAAAAAATGAAGTTTCCTTCTCTGAGGGGACTGTATTGGTGGGGGTTTTGTCAGGAGATAACCTGGTCTAGGGGGAAGTGTCCCTGCCTGTGAGGTTTGGAACAAGGTGACCTTTAAAGTTCCTTCCAACTCAAACCATCCTGTGATTCTGTGATTCTATGACACCTTTTTTCTGAGGAGAGAAACCACACAGACCATCTGAAGCCTAAGGAGTGTCCTCAGCTCCTCCAGCACTCTGTGGGAGTGCATTTCCAGCTCATGCATTCTGGAGAGGCCAGGCCAGCTGCCACGCAGCGTGTTACGAAAATGTGCAAGGACAAGAGGCAGGATTATCAAGAGCTGCTTCTCTACCTGCATGACTGAGCAAAATTCAATTACCTCTGCTCCCAGGAGAGCTGCCTGGCCCTGGTACATGAACCATGAGATTTAGGTCTCTATTTGCAGTGCTATGCCAGGTCTGTGAGCCCTTCAGCCTGTAAGGTGCCTCCAGTAGAGACCAGGGAAAGCTGGGACAAGGACTTTGTAGTGAGTCATCCAAGAAAAAGAACAGTGTAGGGAAAAATGACATGCTACCCACAGGAAGCATGCTGGTTGGATTTTGCATTCAATCATCTGCCTTTAATGTTTTTAGCCTGTCTTATTTCCATAGGTCCATTTTCACCTGCCTCTTGGATGCTGTGAGCTTGACTGTCTGCAGGATTTCTCTGGTGCCCAAATCTTCATTCACTGGCTGTTGTGTTTGTATTTTCAAGTCTTAAATTTTATCTGCTGTCAAGTAACACTTTCTGTTCTTATTGACCAAGGAGGCTAACTGTTCCCTTTCTTTCCATCAAGCAGCAAGCAGCAAAGAGCCATCATAAAATTATCACAGAGAGCTGCTCTTCAGTCATGGTTGTGGTCACGAACCAAGTGTTCAAGAAGAGGTTTGGCCCAGAGAGCTGAAAGGACAAGGTGAGAGATCTGCAGGAACATTTGTTGAGATGGCTTCACCATAGGATGTCAGGGTGTGCCTGGAGGTTCTACAAACAAACCCTAGCCTTCCCTGCTACTTGTGACCTTGTCAGTCATACATGTCTTGCTGTTGTGATAAAGTGCAGGACAGGTTGCCCGTCTGGGCATTTGGTAAACGGGCAGAATTGCTGTGGTGGGACCTGCATGGGGGCAAGCAAGTCACTGCCAGGCACAGAACAGGGTCTCAGTGCTTTGAAAAATAATGCAGTCACCCAGGGAGGGTCAGGTTCAGCAAACCTGAAGAGCTCTGCAGGGCAGGAACACTCAGCAAAGCAGTGAGGTGCCAAGAGGCAAAACAGGTTTTGGCCTCACTATTTGCCGTGTACAGTACATAAACAGAGTGTGGCCAAGCTTTACTTTAACACCAGCCAGGTGTGCCAGGCCCAGGGCAGGAGGTGAGGCACTGCACAGACACACGGGGAGGGGTCTCATCTCTCCCAGACAGTTCATGTCCTCAACAGAAAAGTCAGGAAAAATAATAAATGTGATTTTCTGTAATATTTTTCCTTGAATTAAAATACACACCAAGGTCACTGTTCCCCCAGCACCTTTTTGGCTCTCAACACATCTCAGCCTTGATCCAAGAGGGGCATTTTCAGATACTGTATGACAAAGTCCAGGACAGAGCTGAGCCCTCTCCCCACACAGGGGCTGTGAACCATCTGGTCAAGTCCATGTTATCACACACAGAGGGCACCATGGCCTAGAAAATCAGGTGGGACCACTCATAGAAGACTTGTGTGTCACAGCAAACCACTATGAGGGAGCACCGGAATCCCAGAGGAGCTTTGGGGATGTGAAATTGTACCCATCCCTAATCCAGGATGCTTTTGTGGATCTGTCAAAGACTGGAATTTTTTTTAAATACTGTTTCTCTGCCATGACTGTGAGTGTCCCATCAGCTCACTCACCACAGGAAACAGCCCAGCTGGAGTTCATTTAAAGCTCTGCTCAAATGCTTCGTTTTTCTGTCTTTAAACCTGTACTGACAATATTTGCATGGTAATGATTGAACTCTGCTTTCACCTCAACATTTGCCTGGTAGCAAAGGTGATTTCTGCATAACCAGAGAACACCTGAGTCTTCCCATTCCCTTGGGAATGGTCTCACCTTAGTGTGGGACTCAGCTCTATTCAAGGCATAAGGGAGCTGCTTTTTCCCAACACTACAGGGGAAGGTTTGGAGCTGCAAACAGGTGCCAGGGTGCAAGAAGTACATTTTAGGGACTAGGATCAGCCAGAAAGCTCTGGGAGAATGTTGGGTTCTCCCACAAGTTTGCAGGTGCCTCTTTGAAAAAAGAGGGAGGAGAACCTTTTATACAGGCAGATAGTGACAGGAAAAGGGGAAATGGTTTTAAATGGACAGAGGGAAGGGTTAGATGAGATATCAGGAATAAATTCTTCCCTGTGAGAGTGGGGAGGCCCTGGCACAGGGTGCCCAGAGAAGCTGTGGCTGCCCCACCCCTGGAAGTGTCCAAGGCTGGGTTGGACGGGGCTTGGAGCAGCCTGGGCTAGTGAAAGGTCCCTGCCTATGCTGGAGGGTGGAACTGGATGAGCTTTAAGGTCCCTTTCTATCCAAACTTTTCCATGGTTCTATAGTTCTATGATCTAGGGATGAAGGCACTCAGTGTTTTGCTGGAGGTCCCATAGGATTTCTGGCAGAGTTAAGGGGTGAGAAGAGATCTCCATGTTTCACTCCACAATACAAATCTGACAAGATCGCTCTCACGCACAGAACAGCTGACACAGACTCTCACCCAAGTGTCCCCTTCCCTCAGGTTTTTTTTGCCTGTAAAAAAGGTGGAATCCTTCCATTTTAGGAGCAGAGCATATGTGATCACCAGCAGGAGAGAGTGTGATCACCAGCACAGTGATGTGTGGGAGCTGTGGGACCTGGCCTTGGCCTGAGAGCAGCAAAGCACATCTCAGCACAGGCAGAAGGAGCCCCACTGACAAAGTGCTAAGCAAACAGAGGAACTGGTGTGAGGAAAGCAGGATGAGCAGAGGGTTGGAGAAGTATGGAGCAATTATGCAGGGAGAAGAATTTCCAGGCCAGCATTGCTGGCTGAGAAAGATGAGGTCTCACAGTGTCACTCCTATGAGTCTCTTCCTGGCAGGCTGGGTGAGAGGAGGAAAGACACAAAGGCTCCAGAGAAAGGATGAAGGAAATGCAGGTTGACACAAAGCCCTGAGAGAGGAGAAATGCCCTGGGGGTTCCCTGGATGGACTCCTACAGAGGAGAAGCTGAGCTGGCAGGGAAACCTCACAGGGCAGTTGAGCTCATGCTCTGCCCAAACAACGTGCAGGTCTGCTGTTCCACAGGAGAGATGGTAGTTCCACGGGCACACCGTGGGGTCAGCATCCACTGGGGTGTTTTCTGTCAGTGTCCAAACTCAAAGAAATCTAACAAAAAGCTTTGCCTCTAACAACCAGCCTCTGGCTGCAGCAGGTAACAGGAACAGAGTATCTGCAGCACTGGGATGGTTGTTTCAGGAGCTGGATTGATGCCTAAAGAGGCCAACCTAGAAACAGAGACTGGACAGGAGGAAGGGAATAAAGGTGGATATTTATTTGAAAGGCCTTCAGAGGCACACCCTGGGCAAGCCAAAGGCTGCACCCAAGATGGACCCCGAGTCACGAGTTCTTCACACTTTTATAGCTTTGCTCCATTTGCATCTCAACCCAATTTCACCCATTAAACTTTAGCTAATGATGGAATTTCCCCTCAGCTTGCCCCCCTTCTCAAGATGCTGGGTTACACATTTTGGGCCTAGGCCGGGCTGGGTGTCCTTGGAGAGCAGCCTGGAGAGGCTTTGTTCTGTCTGTCTCAGCATGAGAGAGCAGCAGCTCCCAGGCTACAGGACACTGCAGAGTTACACACCGGAAATGCAGGATTTGAAAAATATAAAAGCTAAAATGTAAGGCATCAGATGGGCTTTGAGCCACCAGATCAAGCACATAAAACCCTGAGTAAAACATTTGGGTGTGTGCACTGCAGGTGCAGTACAATACATGGTATGACTGAGCAGCACAGCCCCTGAGAACAGCCTGTCACCACCAGTGACATCCCTGTATCCACCCCGAAGGGACACAACAGCTCCACAGTGCAGGGATGTGCACTGGGATTCACAACAGTCTAAAAGCTCTTTTACTCCCTTCAACTGATTTTTTTGGAGTCCTACACTTTGAACCTGATTCTGCAGGTGGCCTCTTCCTCCTCCTCTGTCATTTAGTTTCTAATTTCAAAGGGGCAAAAATTGGAGGGATTTAAATCCTTTTCTGAGTGCATACATGCTTTGTTGGTTGGTAGTGAGAGTGTCACACAACCAGTGTGAGGTGTCTCAAAAGGCACTTCATGGAAAAGGACAAATCCCTCGTAGTTCCTGCAGCCCTAAGGACACCAAACCCTGTGTAAGTGCTCTTTAAAATCTTTATGAAACGTGTGAGAAATACAGTGACATTCAGCTAATTCAATTGCAGGATAATTTGAACTTCTATTTAATTCAATCAAAACTCCTGAAATAAAACCATTTGTATTCTTGACACAAACCCATTTGCACTCTACTTCTGCTGGGCTGATGGAGATGTGATGAGTTTTTCACTTAGAGGCCACTTCACAGCTAATTTTATACAGTTTTTGCTTAACTGACAATAAAGAAACACTCACACACTTGTGCTACAAATTCCTGCCTCAATTTATAACATTTCCTTGCACAAAGTGAGTCATTACAGAAGAAACCCTCAAGTGCAGTCAAAGGCTTTGAGTGCTCTCTCCTGCTGTGCTGCAGCCAAACTAAAGCTTCCAGCTCATTTTGTCAAACATTCCTGCACACGCAGAGGGGACTTTGTGAGGTGTGAGCAGGTTGTAAACCCAAATCCTTGCCGAGAAGAGGCCAACATTGTGAAAGGCACAAAAGCATGAAGAGCTCAAAGGGGCTGAAGGTGTGAAGAGAGAGGCAGTCCCTGGGTGCTGGGCTCCCACACCAGGCAGGGACAGAGCGAGTTACACAACCCTGGCAGAGCTGAGTGTGGGGGGTAACAGGATTTATTTCTTTCAGCCAGGAGTGGGAGGAGCTGGGTCAGGAGGAGAGGGAAGCTCTGCACAAGCACACCTGGGTTGTTTGCAGGTATAAAGGGGTGCCATCCATTGCCTGTGTTTCGGGAGAGAGGGAGCAGTGAACGGCCCTGGGAGCACTGGGAGTGTGAACTCAGCAATATCCACCCCACTGGGAAGGACTTACCATTTTTATTTGTTCTCTCCCTCTTGATCTCTCTGGCATAAGGCTGAGCATGGCCTCAAGAGTCCAGCGGTGAGGAGGGGATGTGCCATGAGGGCACATCAGGGAGGCTTTTGTCCCTGCCATCACCCTGGGGCTGCGCTCCTGCTGTGCTTGCACAGGGGCAACTGGATGGGCCAGAGGAATTTTAATCCTGAATGATTTCCACATTCCTTCCAGCCTGGCAAAGGATTCTGCTGAGGCATCAACTGCCTTGTCCAGCTCAGCCTGTCCCGCATCTGATAAGTTAATTGAGGATTTAATTGAGGAATTAATTGAGGCATTCTGCTGGTTACCACAACATTATCAGTCAGCTTCCCAGAGTTGGAGCTTTCCAGTCTGTTTGGACTCAGTCCTGTAAATAACTAAACACCATCAACCTCCTCTGAAATCCCTGGAGTGGTGGCTGCTGGAAACTTGAGGGATCAGTATCCTTTTTGCCAGCCTTTCTTTAAGTGCTGTTTTGCTCAGCTCCAGAGAGAAAGTTCACTTTGGAAGCAGAAGTGCTGAAAAGTCTCTTTTCCTTTGTGTCCTGGCTCTGCAGCTGCAGCTGGTTGTGCTGTTCATTAGCTCTGATTCTGGCATTTGTCTTGGCGGTCTAGGAAGATGTTCAGCTTTTGTTCTCAAAATCATACAATGCCCAGAGAGATTTCCATCTCTGTTCAGTGCATTTGTGCACATTGGAGATGTAAGATGTAATGCAGCTGGAAGGGAATAACAGCACTTCTGTTAAATCTGAGTTCCTGAACTATAACATTTTAAACCAAAAACTTGACATGATTATCTCAAACCCTTTGGGGCCCATTCTGGTCTTACTCAAATTGGTGTGAATGGGAAGAAGGTAATAGGATAGTCATGGGACAAGGAGGCAGAGGCAGCTCTGCGTTTTCATAGAATCACAGAATCACAGAACAGCTTGGGTTGAAAGGGACCTTAAAGCTTGTCTCATTCCATGGACACCTTCCACTATCTGAGCCCCATCCAACCTGGTGGTGGATACTTCCAGGGGTAGGGCAGCCACAGCTTCTGTGGACACCCTGTGCCAGGGCCTCAGCACTGGGAAGAATTTAGGGAAGAATTCCTTCACAATATCCCATCCAGCCCTGCCCTCTGTCAGTGGAAAGCCATTCCCTGTGTCCCGTCCCTCCAGGCCCTTGTCCAAAGTCTTTCTCCAGCCTTTTTGTTAGCCCCCTTTCTTCCCTTTATTAGACTTTTGTAGACAACTACAGAATTTTGTTCAAAACAATTTTTAAATCTTTGCTTTCCCTTTTTATTTCCTCATCTCTTAATTATTAATAGTGTACTCCAAGGAGCTGGAAACAAGGAGCAGACACTTGGAACTTACCAGATCTCTGCCATGGTAACATCGGTTTAAGATGAAGCTGACCCCAGGGGTGTTTTGTCAACATTAACAAAATCTCATGTCCTTGTAGAGAGTACATTATTCAAAGTGCTAACAGGCTTTTCATACCTAAAGCTGTGTTGTCCTTCCAGCAACATAAAGGTCTTGCTGTTTGTGCCACAGATTGAGACACCATCCCCAGTTGCATGAATCTGAATGATCCAAAACATTTTGTCTTCCAGAAAGTGGGAAATGGAAATCAAAACCTTGACAGAATATTTGTGGGCTCTTGCTGTGAATCTCAGTTTGAGTGATGAAATTATCAGCTCAACCTTTATGATTTCTAAGGGATTGGCATAGGACTTGGCTTAGAGCTACTGAGGGTGAGACCAAACTTCTCACCAGATCTCCAAGATGAAGTTCTGCATATTTGTCTCAATGATTGTGGACACTAAGAGAGATCCCGCTGAATTACGGCAAGTTCAGATCCAATAGAAGTGGTATTTCCTTTCAATTCTGTACTTAAACTGGAGAAACTGGTTGTCAGCCTGATCTGTTGCAGCTCTTTCTCAAGCCTCATCTCTCCAGAAAACCAGACTAACAGTTTTATAGAAGCAGAGCAAAAGTAACAGAAACATTTGTGACCTTGTTCAGGTCACTTAACCTGGCAATTATGGACATCATATATTTTATCTTGCCAAATAATAAACAGATTATCCTTATCAAGAATGTCCCAACAGAAAAACCCCCGCCAGCCTCTGGACTGTTGTTCTCTCCCATGTTTCTGTTATTTGTTGTCAAGAGAGCCAAGACATGGGCAAATGGGACTAGACTCCTCAGAGCCAACTTTCCATGCACAGTCAACAGTTTTATGCTCTCCAGAAAATGGCAAGTACCAGTAAATTTTAGGAGGGCCAGCTCCAAGCAGAGGCAGGGATCTAGATTGCTGTTCCTCAGGCATGTGTGGATACCAGGATGCAGCTGGTCCAGAAGTCAGAGCACCCAGACCTCTCCCATTTTGACAGATGGTTCTGTGTCATTTCTCTTCTCTGCCTAAATTGAATATTGCCTTTCTCTCATAGCCCTGACCTTATAATTGCTTCAGTTGAAAAGTTAAACTAAATGGATTTTTTTTTCTGTGAAAGGAAGTGAGACAAGGGGTGGCATGCCAGGGGATCCAGGCTGGCACTCTGAATGCTCCAATCATGGCAAAAGTTTCACAATCCTACTGAGACATCACAGAATCTACAGTGAGCCACACTAGTTCAGAAACCAGGTGCTCCTAAGGCAGTGTGAGTTACTCAGGGTCCATTCCACATGGATGGATCCTCAGCAATTTTAGCTGGACACCACCTGGGGTTTTTCCTGTTGCCCCTTGTAATATTGTGGTATCTCAGACTGGTTTGGGTTGGAAGGGACCTCAAAGCCCAGCCAGCCCCACTCACTGCCACAGGCTGGGACACCTTCCACTGTCCCAGGTTGCTCCATGCCCCACCTGACCTCGCCTGGGACACTTCCAGGGATCCAGAGGCAGCCACAGCTTCTCTGGGCAACCTCACCACACTCATCTGCCACCAGCAAAAAGATTTTGGCTCTGTTGTTTTTGTAACTGTAATTCAGGTGTCCCCACAGTGCCATGAGGTTGTCCCTTACCCTTTCATCTGGACTAATGCAGTGTGGCCTCCTTGGCCTCTCCTGAGGCACATGACCACCTTGGTCTCCTTTGTGGCCCCTCTCTGGTTTCCCCACACCCCTCTCCACGTGGCAGCCCCAGGCCAGGGGCAGCATTTCGGGTGTGGCTTCAGCAGTGCTGAGGCAGGGGTGGTTCCTAGGCTCTGGAGCAGTGGCTGTGTTGCACTAGGGTGCCATGGCTCCCTTATCTGCAGTGAGAGTTCATCATATGGGGTCACACCAAACCTTGTTCCCAGCACAACACCCAAACCCTTCCCAGGCTGCTGCTCCACCAGCTGGCTCTGCTCTGGGCTCAGAGATGGGATTATCCTGCCCCATAAGTCTGCACCTATCCCTAGGTGAGGTTTCTGTCGACTCACTGCAAGGTCCCAGTGGTTGATCCCATCTCGTTTGACACAACAGCCACAACCCCAGATTCTGTATTGTGCATTTGCAGGGGGTGAGATCTCTGTCACAGTCCAGGTGTTGAGGATGGGAACCCCGCTGTCCCCCGGGGACACACACTTGTCACTGCCACCAGCTGTCTGTGCTGAGGGCTGTTGAGCCCAGTGGTGTGGCCAGTTTCCAACCCCCCAGTTCAGGTTTGCCCAGCCTGCACTGTAGCAGGTGAAGACAGTGAAGGTGCCTGAGCATGATTTGCCCTCGGTAAGCCCATTCTAGCTCTTTGTGGTCACTTCCCCATCCTGCACACATTTGGATAAGGACTCCAAGAGGACGTGCTCCATGACCTATCTTGGCACAGACAGGAGACTGGCCCATAGTTCCCAGTCCTCCTCTTGCCCCAGCTGATGCAAATTCAGCAGGAATGTAAAACCCTGCCCAGCTCTGTCCCTAGGCATTTCTTCTGGCTTCAAATCAGAAAGGAATGCCACTCTGATGAGCACAGGCAGAGTATGGCCCCAAAGCTCTTCTGGGTCGGAGGTGCTTTTCAAACCAACACTCCTGTTGTTCTTGTGCCTCTTTCTCTTCAGCTGAGCAGCTGCTGCAGCTGTGCTTGTTCCAAATTGCGGCATGATGTTAATTTTCTCAGATCTGTCTATCGAGGAGGATTTCATTTCAGTTGGCAAAAGACAATGCATTGAAACAGCTACAGCCAAGACAAAGACGGAAATTAACATTTGTAAAGGAAGAAAGGGACAAAAGAAATGTTCGTGACAAGGAAGAAAGTGAAACAAAAATGAAATCATTGTCATTGTCTGACTACAAAAGAGAAGGGGTCCAGAGGTGAAGATTCCTGCCATGCCAGCCTACTGCCTGGGACTCATTCCAGAGGGGGAAACAGTTTGTCCAGGAACAGGACATGGCTGTGAGTGCAAAGGGCTGCATCACCCACCATCAGTCCAGGAGAAGGGATTGCTTCAATGATCCATTCTGTGGTACTCACCGTCAAAGCTGTGCATTCCCCTCTGCTAGGCAGGTTGTTTTAAAATGTCCCCCCAGGAAGAGGAAAGATGTCCCAAATGACTGCCAGTTGGGGTTGCAAGTTTCTGACTGATCCTTAATCTTCACCCATTGCTGGTGATTACTTGGGAGCAGTCCTGACCCCTCAGCTGGGAAAGGTCACTCCTACCTTGCACTGTTGTGTGTTGAACACACAAATTCCTCTTCCTTTTCTTTCCAGGAGGTCTCCAAGGTGTCTGTGGTCCTGTTGATATCCCTGCAGTCACATCCATGGCAGGCAGCTGTGATGGCACACACCAGAGGCTGTTGGCACCCTGGCAGGATGGGTGTTCTCCTGCAGGTCAGCACTTACGGCCCTTGTGCTGGTGCAGCTCAGAGCCTCTGGCTGTGATGCCTAAAGAGGCCAACCTAGAACCAGAGACTGGACAGGAGGAAGGGAATAAAGGTGGATATTTATTTGAAAGGCCTTCAGAGGCACACCCTGGGCAGGCCAAAGGCTGCACCCAAGATGGACCCCGAGTCACGAGTTCTTCACACTTTTATAGCTTTGCTCCATTTGCATCTCAACCCAATTGCACCAATTAAACTTTAGCTAATGATGGAATTTCCCCTCAGCTTGCCCCCCTTCTCAAGATGCTGGGTTACACATTTTGGGCCTAGGCCGGGCTGGGTGTCCTTGGAGAGCAGCCTGGAGAGGCTTTGTTCTGTCTGTCTCAGCACGAGAGAGCAGCAGCTCCCAGGCTGCAGGACACTGCAGAGTTACACACTGGGAATGCAGCATTTGAAACATATAAAAGTTAAAACCGAAGGCATCAGCTGGAGTCAGAGAACAGTCAAACTGGACAAGTTTTAGCAAAATGTAGGTACCAGGCCTGGAACATGTGAGTGTCTACATGCACAGCCATTATGCTGAGTGACTACAGGCTGGGAGTTGAGAGGTGAACTACCACCACCTCTGAGGGCTGTCCTGGGGGCTGTAGACACCCAACACCCTTGCTGAATACCTGCCCTGAAATGGAAAACACTCTTCTGGAAGGAGGTGGCTGTTTCCTAAATGTTTCCATGGCTCAATTCTCATCTTCCGTCCTGTCTTCATATCCCAGTGCCTTGCTGGCCTGGCTGGTGCCCTCCCAGTGCTGGACATGCCTCATGCTCCTGCTCTCTGTGGAGCCCATTTGCTTGTGAGAACCTTTCACAAGGTGATTTGCTCTGCATTTATGCCTCAAACTTCACATCTGTGGAGTCTGAGACAGGAAGGTAATTCAAGGAGTCCTCCTTTGGGCTGGTTTGTGTCTTGTGTATCATCTCTCTGAAGTGTTAAAGATTGAGTGCTCCTTACCATGTCTGCCTCATTCTTCACAGAGCGGGACTTTGGACACGGGCATGGAGTGACAGGACACAGAGGAATGGCTCCACAATTACAGAGGGATACTGGAGAGAAATTCTTCCCTGTGAGGCCCTGGCACAGGGTGCCCAGAGAAGCTGTGGCTGCCCCTGGATCCCTGGAAGTGTCCAAGGCCGGGTTGGATGGGGCTTGCAGCAGCCTCGAACAGTGGAAGGTGTCAGGGAGTTGGAACGAGATGAGCTTTAAGGTCCCTTCCAACCCAAACCAGTCTGTGATTCTGTGATTCTCCAGAAATTTAAACTCTGGTATTTTGATGGGAAGAGAGCACCAGCCACTGTGACAGAGGGAAGGGTTCTCCCTGATTTCAGCCCTCACCGTAGCAAGGGACTGCCAGGGAGCAGCAAAAGGGCTGTCAGGTCCTGGACTGGATCCTGGGATTGATGGAGCCCTAGAGACCAGGAGCTGCAGTGTTCAGGGACCTGCCCACCCCCACAGGGGTCTCCAAGACAGGAGTTCAGTTTGGGGCACATGGAGGAGGCTGTGCCTGTCCTGCTGTGGAGAAGTCACACAAATCCGGGTGAGGCTTTTCCATCTCAGAGCATGGTGACTGGTCAGAAGAAGCCAGTTCTTAGTGGCCCACCCATCCCAGCCTGCTCTGCTGTCCTGGGTGACAGGAGCTCACCATATGCACTGCAGCAGGTGCTTCATCTGTTCCCTGAGAACAGATGAACCAGAGAAACACCCTGAAATTTGGGGGTTTGTTGCAAATTCCCTTTTTCTGGTCTGGGTTGGTTATTGCCTGTCCATCTCAGGTGACAACAGTCACTGCTCTAGTTCAGAGTGATGCTTAAATTCCTCTTCCCACAGACAGGATCGGGTTGTCCCTGAGCACTGGTGGTGTTTTGGTGTTTTGGTTAGGAGGAACAGTTGTGGGCCAGCATCCACACTGGACACAAGCAGACTGATACAGGGATCGTGGTGAAGTGCAATTGCACTCTGTCTGTATTTCTTATTCCCATCTCCCTGTCTGGAGCTGACTCGAGGCTCCGCCCTGGAGCTGTTGCCCAGCAGGGAGCTCACTTCACAGCCCCAAAGTCAACAGAAACTTTGGGACCTCCAAAAAAAAATGGTCCTTTTTTCAAGAAGATGAAACAATTCTTCAAATGGCAGCTAGTACCTGTAACTCGGCGACAGTTTCCCCAGTAGCAGGCACAGGCGTGAACAGTGAAAGCTCAGCCAAAGGACAGATCTGAGGGTTTTGTGAGGCTGGGAATCAGCTTTGTGGGAACCGCAGGGACTCATTTACAAGTAATGAATCATGAAACAGCAGGAAGCGAACGAGCCAAGAGAAAGTGTGAGCTCTGCAATTAACTCCGGAGTGCTGAGGTGAATAACAAAGCGATGCGATACCAGGGCAGAAAGCAGGTCTCCACGCTGGGAGTGTTGCAAGACTAATTTCTGTAAGCCACAGTTTTTCCAAGCAACTTATAGTCAAAGAAATTGCTACTTTCTCTTGAACTGAAACAAATCCCATGTGCATGTATTTATCAGGCAGAACAGCTGACAGCTTTTAACTCAAATTTAAATTTATGGGTGACCCAGATCAGCAAAAAACAGGAAACCATCTCCTTGAATAGTCCTGCTGGCAGGTCCTGTGCTGAGCCAAGGTGAGCACCAGGGATCAGATAAGCCCGTGGGGCAGGGGAAGGATGGGTTTCCACTGTAAGAGGCACTGGTGGGTTATCAGTTTACAATGAAGATGAAGGAAAATGTGTTACTAATTATCCCCTGGATGTGGGGAGGGGTTGGAAGTTCAAGTGAGAAGGCAAAGGAGCCAGGACAGCACAACTTGTGTGTGGCAGAGCCACCACGAGCAGGACTCGGGGCTGGTGCTCAGGACAGCGTGTGCTGCTCCCAGCCCTGTTGTGGACACACGTGGTTACACACTGCCTGGGAAGGGAGAGCCTGGAGATAGAGACAGAACTGCGCTTTCAGGACAGCTATCTTTTATTAATGTCACCCAGGTCCCAGTAATCCATCCTCTTTGTCTGAGGCACTGTGCCAGGAGCAGCTGTGTCACAGCACCTGGCTCCCCTGCAATTCCTGGTACAGTCATGTGGAAGTGAGGAAATTTCTCCAGCAAACATGAATTTCAGCTGGTAAGCCCATGTTTTGTGTCCCTTTCTTCCACTTTATGTAACCCCAGAAATACAGATGAGCATAAACCTTGCTGTCACCTCTCCTGGGTAGGTTAAAGTTCAAACTGTCTCTGCGTGAGGCACCAGACACCATCACCCTCTGGACAAAAGGATGGAGCCCAGCAGGGACACCACAGCCTCACTGGATCCAACAAAGATCCAATGGATCCAAGAGCGTATCCCTGCCATCAATCCAGACATGGCCCAGGGCTTTACCTGCTGTGCCTTTCCTCCTGGTCTGTATCCCTGGAGTTTGGGTCACCCTGGCCCTTCCCGTGCCCCTTCTGCTGGCAAACATCAGAGGAACTGCTCTCCCTCCTTCTGTGCCTCTCATGTGGAATAACTGGAGCAGGCACAGGAGGAGCAGAGAGTCTTTCTTTTTGTGTCCCTGGTGCAGCATCCTCTCTGAGAGCTGTCAGTTCACATGTGCAGCTCCAGTGTTTGCCTGGGCGCTGTGAATAACCACAAATGCCACTTGGCTGGAATAATTGGAAAAAGAATGGAAGGCACAGCCAGAGGCACTGCTGAAAACTTGTTGGAAGTAAGTGTTCAAGAGACCCGAGGAGAAACCCTGAGTGGAGTCAGCATTTGTGGCCTCAGCTGTGTGGGGACGGCAGGAGTGTCACAGAGAGTCCATCACACCAGCTCGTGCTGCTTTTGCACTGTCTCTCTGCCCCAGTGACCCCACTGTGCTCACTCCTGATCCAGTGACTAGAGCTGCTGCAGGACAGGCACTGGGGCTGGGAAATGCCCTCTTCTCTTTGGATTGCTTTCCAAGTGGCATCTATGAAAAGCAGTGATGTCCCACACCTGGCATCTAGAGACCCTCATTCCTTTGTGTTTGTTTTCTCTCTCTGCTTCTTCCCTGACCTCCTTTTGTTTTCCTTGCACCCCTTGCTGGTTTCCCAGACCCATGAGGAGAGCAGATCAAACAGATGGGTGCTCTGGGCTTGTTTCCTGAGCGTTGGGAGAGCTGAATTAGGCAGAGTGGGGAAGGTGGTGCCTGTCAGTGTGAGGCACCAAACCTCTGTGCAGATGCTGTCACCGAGCAGCAAAGCAGCACTCACTCCCTGGAGCTTAATCCCCTGACCCCAGACCTGTATCACTGCAGCCGCAGGAGTAATTCTTGGTGTTTACATGGGTCAGCAGCTAGACAAGGACTTGACTTGGATTTTCCCAGCGGGTCACACGGCTATTTGCTAATCAGCAGTAGCATAAACACTGCCAGGCTCCTCATGGGTCACTTGCTAGGGACAGGCTAAACAAACCATCACCAGAAGAAAAGCAGCATGGCTGAGTGGATGAGATTTGAAACAACTGTGTTGGAGTCCCGAGTCTGTGCCCTGGAGGGGTTTTAGGGCTTGTGAAATGGAGAGGTAGTTAGCTGGGAGGGTTGGATCTCAGCCCGAGTCCTGCACCGGGCAGGAGGGTGCATGTGAGATGGGCCCCATGCAAGCACACGAGCTTGAACCCACAAGGATGGCAAAGAGCCTCCCCCTCCCTCAGGCTCACTGTGCCAGGCAGTGCTCCAGGGAGCTTGGTGATAGCTTCATTTCAACAACTGCTCTAGTTTGCCCCCACCAGGTGTGTCTGTTTACCTGGAGATATGAGCTATCCCTGGAAATCCCACCTCAGCTGCCCTGGCAGAGGACAAGAGCCATGGAGGAGTGAACTCCACAGAGCAGCAGCACAGAGGAGACCTGGGCTCCCAGCTGGCAGCTGCAGAAGGTGATGTTTGTAGTTCTTGATGTGTTGTTCCCTTCCATCCCTGTCCTCGGCCATGGCACAGCTAAATACAGGAGTGAGTCTGGCACAGCAGTCACTGAGCTCTGCAGAGTGTGACACCTCCTGAGATGGGGTGATCCGGCTGTTACTGGCACCTGGAACACAAGATCGAGGGCACAGCCTGGGCCAGGAGTGTGTAAGATTTCTTGTAAGCTCCTGGAAATGTGAGACACCAGCAAAGTCTGTGTTCTCCAGAACTGTATGAGCGAGACCTTTCCCACAGGCATCCTGCTCCAAGCAGGGACACTCTCCTCCCCCGGGAGCTCCTGCTCCAAGCAGGGACACTCTCCTCCCCCAGGAGCTGAGTCTCAGGGCTGTCCTGCATGGCAGAGCAGGGCACTAAGGTGGTGAGGGAGCAATCTGCCTTCCATTCACCAGTCCCCACTGTCAGCCAGAGAGGAAGGATTCAGGATTCAAAAGTCCAGAGAGAAAGGGAGTAAAAATTAAGAGACCAGTGAAGAAAGGGCTCTCTGGTGAAGGAGAAGCCCTGCCTTCCCTCACTCCCCTGACATGGAAGCAGTGAGTTGCTGTTGCCATCAGCCCTGGGGTGATGTGCAGTGTGGCAGAAAGAGAGGAGCAGAAGTGTGCAGGAAATCGCCCTGGAGGAGAGGGATTGCAGAGAAGGCCTTGCATTGTGATGCCACCTGCCATCACTTTGGGGTGACACTGATGACCAGGGGACATGCCCTGCTGCCCAAACAGCCACCACCTGCCCAGGGGCTGAGCTGACCTGGCTGGGCGGGAGCCAAAGGGCTCCTGCCTGGACCCTGCAGGTTTTGCCAGCACCTGGGCTGTGTTTCTCACCAACAGCCAACCAGCCAAGCTGGCTGGGAACAAAACTTGCTTCTGGTTTCCAGAGCAAGCACCTTTGATCTGGAAAAGTCAAAGGGACGCTGCCAGCTTCCCAGGAAGTCATTTGCATGGAGTCACTGTGGGCAGGCCCAGGGTGAGCCTCCTGCAGGAACCAGCCTCCCTCAGTGCCCAGCTGGGAGGCCACAGAGCTGATACTGCAGGGGGTGATGCCAGCAGAGCCCAAACGGAGCATGGGAGGTGCTGAAGGACACAGGTGCCACACAGGGCCTGTCAGGTGCCACACAAGGCCTGTCAGGTGCCACATGGCTTTGCCAGCACCTGCTGAAATGGGAGGAGAGGATGGGGGTGTGGGCACACATGCACGTGTGTGTGCAAGAGGGGCGCAGAGAGGAGAGAGCTGAGCAGGATTCAATCCCTGTGGTGATTCAATCAGCACTGGGGGTATCAGCATTCAGTTCCTTTTCCCCCACAAAGCGTGGCTGTGCTGCACTTGCCCAAGGGGCTGTCACCTCCTGGTTGAATGCCCTTCTGAATGGCAGTGCTGGGAGCTGCCTGTCTGTCCTGAGCCTGACCCTCACCAACACAGATCTGGGAGCTGCTGCCATCCCAACAGGTTGAGATGATGCTTTTATAGACCTAGGAACCAACACATTTTATCAAAGCTGTGTCCAGTGACGGACCAGTTCTTCCTTCCTCCAGAGGAGCCAGGAAGGATTTCATTGTGTGGGTAATGAAGTCATAGAACCACAGAATGCTTTGGGTTGGAAGGGACCTTAAAGCTCATTCTGTTCCACTCCCCTGCCATGGGCAGGGACACCTTCCACTGGACCAAGTTGCTCCAAGCCCCATCCAGCCTTGGACACTTCCAGGGATGGAGCATCAGCAACTTCTCTGGGCAATAATAACCCCCATAAGAAAGAATTTCCTCTTTTCCTCCCTCTGTAGCTGCTTCATACCCTCATACCCAGGGATTTAGGGTTTATGTTTGTATATTGCTGTTAAATAAAATTGTGAAACATGTTCAGGATAAGTAACATCTTGATTTTATCTTTTTCTTTCTGCAAACCTCCTGGGATCAGTGTGGTGAGTGGTGATGGATCTTTTTGCTCTCTCTTCCATGCTGATCCTTTCTGGCCTGTCCTGGTTTTGCTGCATTCCTTGACCCACTGTTGTACTCTGCAGCTCATCATTCTGCCACCAAGAGCAAACACAGAAGCAAAATGCTCCCAGAATTCAGGTTTCTGGAGATGATCCCTAAGAACTCTCCCAGAATATCTGTGATATGTAAGAAACACGGAGCAGGTGAAGGAAGCTGTGGCTAAAGCAGGCTGTGAGCTCCCCCAGGGCTGGCAGGAGGTGGGAACAGCAGCGTTAGGTACCCTTGTGAATGGCTGCAGTGTGGGTTTGAAGCCTGATCTGTTTTGCCTCTCAGTAAATCTGCCTGTGTGGGGCTGAGGAAGCAGGGATGTTATTGGGGGTGGAAAGCATCTTAAATCAAGCAAGCACCAAAGGGCCAAGAGCCCCATACGGACCCAGAAGCAGCTGTCCCCATCCTGCTGTCCAGCCTGTCCCTTCCTGCCTGCCAGGCCCTGCAATCTGCAGTGCAGGCACACCTCAGGTTTCCAGGCTGAATCTATGAGGGCAACATTGACCTAATTAATCTCCGAAACAAACGGGAGAGGAAGACTTGCTGCCGTATGTTACAGAATGAAATCCTCTCCCTCTCCTTTTGCTCTCCTGGCCCCGGGGATTCATCCCAGGCAGGTGCATCTTTGATTGCAGCAGGTTTTGAATCCTCTTCCCTCTCCTCGCGGGGATGCCACATGCTGTCTTCTGACCTCGTTAGCTTCTCCTCCTGTTCCACTTCCCCGCTCTGCACTCCCAGCCCCACCGATGTGCTAATTACCACAGAGCAATCTGCAGGAACGAACTCCTCGGAGCGGGGAGAGGAGGGGGACGCTCTCACAGACTCGTGGGGGAGGGAGCAAACTGGGGGAGCAGGAGCTCAGTTTAGCAAGGCTGATGTTTGAGCTTGTACCAGGCTGTCCCCCTGCATAGGTCAGTGCCAGGTGTGGCACAGGGGTCAGTGCCAAGCGTGGCACAGGGGTGTGCAAGAGACCAAGTGCTCCACGTGCAGTCTGCAGAGCTGTGCTGCCTGCCCAAAGGGCCAGCTGGGGCTGGTGTGGGCAGGGGGCTTGGTGTGCCTCAGCTGCATCCAAGGCATGGATGTGCTGTGCAGGATAACCTGAACCTCCAAGGCTGATATTTGCCAATTAACCATCTTCCCTCGGCTCCAAATTCCCCTTGGACCGACTCCTGCAGGCAGACAGGGCAGGACTACAGGCACAGAAACAGAGGCACACGTGGCCAAAGGGCCACAAACCACGGGGAAGCAACTGTCAATGCCTTGGGCACCCTCCATTCCTGGAGGTTTGGCTCCCTGGGCCAGCGTGGCCAGAGCATGGATGGTGACCTTGAAGAAAGCTGTTGGGAAGAAAGCTGGAGCCTTCAGCAAGGGCTGAACCCCTTTCCTTGGGAGCTGCCTTCAAACTGGGGTCTGACCCTTGTGCCCAGCCTGAATCAGGACACAGCTGAGCCACACCCCTGGCCAAGGGGTACTCTGAGCCAAAGCCTGGCCTAAGAGCTGACTCCCTGGCTCAGCCTTGGATCTGCATCACCACCATGAGCTTGCCTGATGACCTGGGCTTGCAGATGACCCCATTTACCACTCTCATAGGTGCTCTTGCTTGGAAGACTGGGACTGGGTCCCAGCTGTCCCATATCCAGGCCCCACAGTTGCTCAGCATTGCTCCATGAATAACTGGATGGGGCTGATGTCTCAGCTGCACTGACCCAGACCCATAACTCAGCTCTTCACATCTCACCCTTGATGTGATGTCCCTTTAAGAAATTTTTTTTTTCACTTTCTATTCCAGTTTTCACTCCAAGTCCTCTGCACTGCCGTGCCATGGACACACAGATCCATCCCTGCAGGACAAATTGTACCAAGGAATGTGGCTTCACTGCCCCTGGTAAGTCACCAGCCAGGCAGATTCCATCACAGGGGACATGATTTGTCACTCGGGTTTTGTTGGAAAGGCTCCAGGGCAGTCAGGAAGGCACCTTGGATGTTTCCTTAAGAAGCATCTGCAGCTTGTTTTCCTCACGGAGGTTTTGGCACCAAGGAGGAGGAGATGGAGGTGGGGGAGTGCTGGCGTTGCTCCCAACAAGGCTTCCCACAGCTCAGGGATTTTCAGCAGGTTTATGGAGCTAAATGTCTGCATGTCTGACACAGAGGCAGCAGAAACATGTGCCCAGCAATGTATTGATTATTTTTTTCCATTGACAAAATGATGATTTCATTATAAAGACTATGATTTTACTTGTAGCCTATGATTCCCTAAACCACAGAAATATCAAAATATTTGAAATTGTTACTGCATAGTTAAAAGAAGAGGTGACCCATCATTTGCTGCTTATTTTCAAGATAGCAATGGAGGGGTGTAAGCTGGGAAAATTTAGGATTTGCATTGCAGGAAAATGTCTTCAGCGAAGAAAATATAACATTTGCAACTGGGAATGTGAACATTGCCATTGGAGAAGCTCTATCCAGTAATTACTGAAAAATGGGAATGAATATTGGCTTTAGCTCACACAGTGCATGGGCACTGCGAAACACACCAAGAAGTTACCATTTGATTTCCAATGTTTTGTTATACCAATTTTTCATCTGCTTTTCCCAAGCTCTTCAAACTTCCAGAATTTACCGCTACAGATTTACATTTTTACAGATTTACATTTAATTTTACAGATTTAATTTTTCAGACTTCAGCACATGGAAATCATAGATTCATAGAATAAGCTGGGTTGGAAGGGACCCATCAGGATCATCGAGTCCAACCCCTGTCCCCGTGCAGGACACCCCAACAATCCCACCCTGTGCCTGAGAGCTTTGTCCAGTGCTGCCCAAATGACCACAGCCATTAGCTTTTTCCCAACTATGACACTGAAAAGCTTTTAAATAAGTTTCTCACCATTACAGCATTGTTTTATTTTCACCCAGTCTTGCCGAGTCATTGTTTTGCTACTTAAAAGGGTAACAAAGATGAGGATGATGGAGTTTGGTTTTCAGGGAGCAATTTAGATTTCTTTGTGTATGTTCCACTTCAAACCTCTGGTCTTCCCCTTTCTTTTTACACAGGGACCTTCTCGTGTTCATTCTCATCTCAACGAGGGGTGGAAATGGCACTCCTTTGTCAGGAATGCAAACCTGCTCAGGGTGATTCAATTAACACCAAGATAGGAATCAGACACACTGCAGCTTGGAGTTTTATGAATTAGCTGAAAAATAACTGCTCTGAAATGTAACAAAGTGACATTGGGATACATTTACAGGAATACATCCAAGCCTGACATAATTTAATTGTATTTTAGTCCAATGGCAATACATAGTTGAGGGAAAACCATGTGCTGCATGAGGGATTTTCACTCTTCTGCTGTATCTTGTGGAAGAAGAGGCAGCACTTACCCTCTTTGAAATTGTCACTTTTTTCCAAGGGTTACTGAAAGATACCTTGATTTTTCTGCAAATATTTTACTTCTGATATGTTCCTCACCAAGCAGAGAAACTGTCACCTCTGAAGAGCTCAAGGCTTATTTATAAATACCAGCTCTGCTTCAGGCACAGAGATGTCAGGACTGCTCCAGAAGGGGTTTCTTGCCCAGCCATCCTTTGCAGGGGCACAGAGACATTGAGGCTTATAGTTACTCCTTTCTGCCCTGCTTGGCACCAGAGTTTATCCAAGAAAACACTAGATTTTATTTCCACAGCACCGTTGTGTCTGGCAGAGGGAGTCTCTGTGCACAACACCTGCAGAAATTCCTGTCAAAGCAGCAAAATGCTGCTGGCAAAAACGATCCCGTTCCTTAAATGGCCTTTGGAGGGATCAAAGGGTCCTTTGTGAATGGACCAGAATCTTTCTCCTGGGCCAGAAGCAAGGAAAGAAATGGCAGAACCGTGTACCCTTACAAGAGGTCGTGCTGAATAAGCTCATCGTGCTCAATGACTTATTAAACTCTTCCAGCTCTTCCAGAGGATCCTGGTCCCCGGCACGGGGCTGGTTCCGTCCAGGACAGGACTGATTTTTGCAGTAGCCGGGAGGAGGCACCGTCAGGACCTGGGGTTATTCTGTACCACCTCAGCTCATTGCCGGCGGCGGGGGAAGGGAGGCTCTTCCGAGGAGAATGGGTTCCTTCCAGGCAAGAAAACGCCGGGGGGAACACGGGTATTGTTTCTTGTCCGGGGAGTATTTTCATGTGAATTGTTTCTTTTCTTGTACCCTCTGTCACTACTGTTGTTGCTGTCACTGTTCTTTTTGTTACCTCATTGCTGTTTACATTAAATTGTTCTCATCTCAACTTGCGATCTTTAAATTTTGTGCCTCCAATTCTCCTCTCGGATCTGCCGCAGAGGGGAGGGGAGGAGAGGAGAGAGAGGTGACCCTCGCTTATCCCCAGTCTCCCTGGTGTGATTTCTCGGACCTTGAGTGGGATTTCTTCTCCTCCCCCTCCATGCAGGTGTGATTTAAAGGTCCTGCCTTCGCCATGGCCATGGTTACTGCCCAGCTTTGAGCTCCAAGGTGCCCGAGTCACCTTTGCAGGTGCCAGGCAAGCACCAGTCCCTCAGGTGGCTTTGGGAATGCTTCTCTCAAAGTTAGTGCAGATTGAAACAAGCACTGTCTTGCTGATGCAGACCTCGATTCTGCCCATCAGCTGAACAGAAAAAGCTTTTGAGTGTGCGCATCTGGAGGAGGAAGAAGCTTCTGGATAGGGCAGAGGACCTGGGACAGCAGCACAGAACCTAATGTAGTTTAAGCCTGCTCTCCTCAAATCCCAGTCCCCATGGCTCTCATCTAAAAACCTGGAGGTTTTCTATAGTCTTATTCCATAGTTTTTCTATTTCTTTTTTTCCTGTATTTTCCTCACTACAAGAAAGACATTGAGACACTGGAGCATGTCCAGAGAAGGGAACAGATCTGGGGAAGGGTCTGGAGCCCCAGGAGCGGCTGAGGGGGCTGGGAAAGGGCTCAGCCTGGAGCAAAGGAGGCTCAGGGGGCCCTTGTGGCTCTGCACAACTCCCTGACAGGAGGGGGCAGCCGGGGGGGTCGGGCTCTGCTCCCAGGGAACAAGGGACAGGAGGAGAGGAAATGGCCAGTTGCACCAGTGAAGGTTTCAGTTGGGAGGTAGGGAAAATTTCTTCATGGAAAGGGTTTTCGAGCATTGGAACAGGCTCCCCAGGGCAGGAGTGGAGTGCTCACCCCTGGAATTGTTCAAAAAACGTGTGAGGGTGGCACTTAAGGACATGGTTTAGTGGTGACCATGGTGGTGGTGCTGGGTTGATGGTTGTACTCCATGATCCTAAGGATCTTTTCCAACTGTAACAATTCTGTGATTCTGTGACTCTTCAGAAACTATTCCAGGATGCACATTTCCATTGGGATGTCTGGGTGACATGGGGACATCTCAGCATGGGGGTGGTGCTGGTCAGCAGCAGCACTCAGCAGTGGTCCATCAGCAACAACCCCTCACAGGAGGAGATGAAGCTGGAGCAGCTAGTGACACCTCTGATAAAAACCTTCAAAATGAAATAATGCATTGGGCTGACAGCAATATTCCACACCTTTTCTCCTGGGCAGGTGAGGCTCAGCACAACCTCGCAGCCTTTCCTCCCTGCGTTGCTGTGCCCGGAGCCCGGGGTGCCACATCCCGTGAGCTCTGCCATCGCTGGGGCAGTGTCTGTCCTCCCCCAGAGCTGGCACCACGTTCAAATGCTGCAGCTGGGAGGTTATCAGCAACTGCAGAGGGCGTACTCAGGGAAAAACACATGTCCCTTTCAATTAGGTTTGCTCAAATCCGCTGCAATGAGAGGAGGGCTGTAACACTCAATTATTCCTAGCAATCAAATTGAATTTATGCTTGTCATTAAAGAGTCACCATTTGCTGCCTCTTCAGGAGCTCTGATCACCACTGTGTTATCGTTGAGGGGTGCTGAATGACTTCTTGTTCACACTTTATCCACAGTCATTCTTCAGAGCTGTCATTTTTAAAGCCATTCTCGTCATAGGACTTGGAAAATACCCCTCAGTCTGATGTATTGTAAAAATGGCTCAGTGCATAACGTGATTCGTAGTCAAGAGGAAAAAATCAAAGCACTCCAGCTTGTTTCCTCCTCTTGGTGCCAAACCCAGCAACTTCAAGTAAGCAGGAAGGTCTGAGTGGGCTGCAGCGTGGGGACAGCACCCCAAGGACCCCCAGGAGCTCGGCAGGAATTATTTTTGTGGTCAGGTCTGAGATGTCAACACCTCCTTGGTTCTTCAGCTGGGCAAAATGGTGTGTTGGAACTTTTAGAAAGAAAGTACAGACTTGGCAACACAAACTGTTTGTGGGTCTGCCTTATTTTTGCCATGTTCATATTTAAAAAATTATAACCCCAATGTCCCAAGGAGATGAGCTCCTGCAGGGGTGTGGTGTGTCTGCGTGTGAACCGACCTGGGCAACCACCAAGCCACAGCTGAAACGCAAAGAGAAGATTTATTTCATTGCCTTGCTGACAACCCTGCGTGGCAGAGGCACACAGGGACACTGCACACGTGGGGACACTGCTCCATCGGGCTCAGCTCCTCCCAGCAGGGAGAGACACTCAGGGACACAGGTGCTTGTGAGAGTGTGTTATCTCTGCAAAGGAATTCTGCTCAAAACAGGCAGAGAATGAACAACACCAGGCACAACAGATAGAGTTTTCCCACACATTTTTAGCTGCAACATCAGTTTGAGCAAAACTATTCCCTTCTCCTCACCAAATCTTCCAGATCTAACCTTTTCCTCCCAGCTGTCTGCCTCTTGTCTTTCTTCATAGAATAATGTTTGGAGGTTTTGGCTAACATGGATCACATTGCACAGAGAAGTCAAAGTCCAAAACATATTAAATTCATACATGAATATTTGTATCTGCAGGAGGTGAGTATCCACCAGTGTTCCTCCAGTAAAGGAACATATCAAACATATCAAACAGACATTCATTAACACTTTTAATTACTGAAACAGCAGT
Source organism: Pachycephala philippinensis (assembly GCA_013397055.1). Classification (NCBI taxonomy): domain Eukaryota; kingdom Metazoa; phylum Chordata; class Aves; order Passeriformes; genus Pachycephala; species Pachycephala philippinensis. The sequence continues at coordinate 107,146 of VWZT01000365.1, forward strand.
TAATTGACGGTTTTCTACTGTTTTCCAGTAGGAAAATTCACCCAGAAGCTGAAAAATGGCTATTATTCTTGGGAACATGTTAATTTTATGAGGAACTGTAGTGCATGCCTCTCAGTACTAAGAAGAGATGAGAAAAGAGCCAGGAGAAGGTTAAAAAATGACAGCAGATTCTTCTGAGGTTAGGAAATATCATGGGTATCATTGATCTTCCACCCAAACCCAAAACAGAATAGGAAAGGACGTCTTTTATGGGAGTTCACTCTCCTAGCTTCATGTAAGAATAGTTGTTCTTGGGGTAGCCAGGGATGGGGAGCAGAATAAATCCCATAACGCAAGGGGAAGTGGTCAGTGACCTGCTGTGACACTCAGTGGGGCCAGATGGGCTCCAGCCAAGGCTGCTGAGGGAGCTGGCAGAGGTGCTCACTGAGCCACTTCCCATCGTGTATCAGCACTCCTGACTCACTCTGGAGGTCCCAGTTGACTTTAGGTTTGCAAATGTGGCGCCCATCTACAGAAAGAGATGGAAGGAGGAACCTTCTCTCTCCCCACAACTCCCTGAGAAGAGGCTGTACCCAGGTGGGGGTTGGTCTCTTCTCACAGATGAAGAACAATAGAACAAGAAGAAAGGACCTGAAGTTGCACCAGGGGATGTTTAGATTGTATATTAGGGAAATTTCTTCATGGAAAGGGTGGTCAAGCCCTGGCACAGGCTGCCCAGGGCAGTGTGGAGCCACCATCCCCAGAGGGATTGAAAAGATGTGGAGATGTGTAACCCAGGGACGTGGTTTTGTGGGATTTGGCAGTCTTAGGTTTAGGGTTGAACTTGGTGATCTTAACGGTCTTTTCCAACCTAAATGATTCAATTAAGTCCAGTGGGTCTGGAGAGGTTTCATGTGAAGTGGGTCGGGAAACTGATTCAGCCAACCCAGGGCAAAAAATCTCATTTCCAGGGCAGACGGGGCCGTTTGGCTGGGATCAGCATGGTACAGTGCATTTCAGCTATGCCAACAGGCCTGTACAAGAAGAATTCTTTCTTCAGAAGAGGTTTCTAGCTGCACAATCTGGACCAAATTATGTCTAAAAGGTACTCTGAACTTTCCCTGGCATGTCCCTGTTAGCCCTTTGCAGTTGCACAATCATTTAAACAGATATATACTCACATAACCATAATTTACTCTGTGGTTTATCAACACTAAATTCATTGTTGAATGCTAACAACAAAAGTGCTGTCATATTGAAGGAGCGAATTTTAGGGAAGTTGGACAAGAAGGTTTTTTCAATGTATGTGTTTTCTCAAGAAAATACATATTCACAGTAGTTTGATATACCAGCTCACATGGGCAAGTATATTTGCATAAATACTCAAATGAGAATATTTGCACGAGTAATTAGGACATGTTTGTTTTTCACAAGTGCTTATTTAGAAGGAAGTGTTTTTCCACCAAATATTAATGTATAAAAGAGGTCATGAATGCAAACAAAATGATTCACGGGGATTAGTCTGAAAGAAGATTTCCCTGTGTGTCTGTAATATTTCCACTCACCTCTGGTTGCTATGTAGTAGCCAGTCATCTGCAAAACCTGATGAGCTCTGACAAGACCTCTCCAAGCCTGCAGGATCATCTGGAGCACGGATGGAGGCATTACTGCAGGTTCCCCGAAGCGCCGAGCTTCTGCCAGTAATTAACAATATAAGAAATAAGAATATTAATTATAATAAAATAATCCTGGCTCCACACGAGACCCTGAGTCTGGGCTGACACCTGTTCATTATCCCCGGGATGCCGTTCCCAGTTAATGCTGCCTGAGCCCATTAAGTTGGATCCGAAGGACAGGGCGCTGGCGTGTGTCTCACGAACCCAGGAGACTGACAGCAAAGATGCTGCTCAAGTCTTTTGTCCTGCCTTGATTCCAGACCTTCTTGACGTGTTTTTCCCACTCTCTGTGGGAGCACAATCGACCCCCAAAGCACAGCACAGTGCTGAAGGAGCTGGTGGGGCTGGTTCCAGCGTGGTCACGCTCTCACCTTCCCCTCTGAGGGCTCGAATGCAGTGTCAGGGAATCAACTGGGTTCTGCTGTGCTGATTCCACCCTCTTCCAAAAGGAAGAGTCCTTTCCACACATATTTCCTTCCTCTTTCAGTGTGATCAGGAGAAGCGTGAAAAGGTCTGTTCAGGATTTAACAATCTCACGAGCCCTGTGGGTTTCTGAGTCACTTAGGTTTCAGAGCAGACCAAAGCAGACACTGTCCAGGTGTCTGTGGGAGCTGCTCTTCATCCTTTGGGGCCTTTTAAAAACCCAAAGCAATGCCAGAATTACCAAACACTGCTGCAGTGGGTTTGACCTCCTAAGACAGTGTGATTCCATCCTTGACTTCCTCCTGGTCTTCCCCTCAAGAGCCACACTCCACCTCCCACTGCTGCCTTTCCAGCCCGTGCAGGAGCTCCTGAGCATGCAGAGGAGCAACTCCAGCCCCCAGCTGAAGCTGTGAGTAAGGGCACAACCACAGCAGGTCACTCCAGCAATTATAAAGAGCGCTTAGCAGCAATGTGAGGTCCTGGAGGATGCAAAGAAGGTTCAGCATGGGTCCTGCAGCTGGAAGTTGAGAAGGAATGGAAGACCCTGACCTGAGGATGAACTGAGGACTGATCTGGTCCAGAGGTGTTTCAGCAAGGGGTTTGGATGAGGGCTGAGGAAGAGGCTCCAAAGGAGAGATCGAAGCTGGGGTCTGTGGGACTACACAGTTTCCTGGCAGCAGTAGGGGAAAGGCACAAAAGGGAAAGATCATCCCCATGCTGGCATTTCAAGAAGGGGAGTATCAGTAATTTTTGACTCTGATGGTATTCACAGAAGTCTTATCAGGCACTGGCTCCAAATGGAAAGTGTCCAGATAAGGTTTTCTAGAGTGATTCAAAGCCTAGTTCCGCCTCACTTACAGTGGGGCTTCAACTGCTCAACCAAATCATTTTAATAAAGAAATGAGAGAGATACCTCATAACAAATGTAGGTGGATAAATTGTAAATTGATTTCCACTGGGTTGTTAACCAGTCGTAGAATCATAACAGGACCCACTGAGTGGGAGCTGCAGCAAGGCAAAGTCAACGTGGAAATAATTGTTAAAGCCACCAAGCCCTGGCCAATTCATCATGTCTGAGCTCGACTTTGGGACAAGGCTCTCAAATCTGTTTTGATGTCTCTTGCCCAAATATCTGGTTGGATTCAAAGGGAGCAGAATCCAACCTGGCTCTTTGGATTCACTGCTCCTGCTATGCAGCTGCTCAGATGGGCCTGGAAAAGCTTTGCTGATGCAGGAAAAGAATCCCTGTGGCAATATAACTCCCAGAGTTCGGCCTTTATAGTGCAGAGTAAAGTGAGTGAATGCTACCAGAGATGTTTCCATGCCCAAGTGCAGTGTATCGTCCTGGTGCAGAAATATTCCCGAAGCATCACAGTCCTGGTGCACCTGAGAAGCTCCTGGGTGGCTGAGGTGTGCCCCCTGCCCCTGACATTCAGGGGTCAGTGGGTGCTGCAGCTCCCCTCCCTCTGTGCCAGCTCCAGCGCTCTCCTGAGCCACCTGGAGCAGCTCCCCAGGGCAGGAATCACCGGAGATCCACTCCAGTGGCCTCCCAAATGAGAGCAAAGCCCGGCCAGCACGGCACGCCCGGAGGCCGGGGGAGATGGGGGCAGCCTGGCGTGACCTGTGCCTGCTGTCACCCTGCTGCCCCTTCCAGAGGAGCTCAGCTGCTGTGCCAAGAGCTCTGCCAGAGAGGCAAACTCCTCGTGCTGCTCCTGCAGCCCAAGGTCACGGATTAATGGGAGTTCCTGAAGTTTACTTGACTCGATGCCCTTTCCAAAGCAAACCTCCTTTACGCGACGGGAAGTTGTAGGTTTGGGGCCATTAGGGGTTTTAGGAATTGCCAATATCCTCTGCTAATGCCCTCAGCACCTCACGGCTCATCCGAAAGCAGCTCCAGGAGAGCAGCCTGAGCTCAGCAGGGTGAACTGGAGATCTGTGCCCTACTTAGCTGCTGTATATATTTGTCAGTAAGTGGGGCACTCAATAACCTGAGATCTGACAGCCTTCAGATCCTGTATGGAGAGATGTCAATCATTCTGGCTTACATTAAACATCTTCCCAGGCATCTGGACTGTATTATAATATCCCATCAGTGCCAAATTATAAACATGAACCACACATGCTAATCTCTTGATTCTGGCTTATTTCCCTTTCAGACAGTCCATGGAAGAAGGAAAAAAATGTCTCTTGTCAGCATAATAAAATTATAAACCACGTGGGAGGGAGGGTGGTGCCATCACCCAGTGTCTCTCCTGAGCCAACTATGGATTTTTGCAACAGATTTAGTGTTTATGGCCATTTTCACTCTCTGCCCTGGCAATAATCATAGTGAAGACACCCAATAACCAGTAAATGGAATCACAACAGAGGAAATCCTTTGATGTTTTTTGTGTGCTTCTCAGTTTGTTCTATGACAAGGTCCCACCTGCCCAGAGCTGGGCCTGCTGTCCACGAGGGACAGAGCAGTGACCACAGAGAGGGCACTGACCACCACCTTGTCCTGCTCTGGGGCAGTGGTGGGAACTCTTCAGAATGTGGAAATCACGTGGAAGCTCATATCAACTAACAGGTGACTTTTACATCTTAAAGTAGCTTTTGGTTTATTCTTCTTCTGAGAGTCAATTAGTGAAGGTAAAGAACATTTTCCTGGAAGTCCTGGGGATGGGATTCTTTGCATGCAAAACATGCTGGGTAACTCACTCCTTTTTTCCTGCTCCAGGAGCCCAGGCCAGCACAGAGGTGTGAGTGTCTTTGGAGGTACCCACAGCTCCATCTCTTCTCAGGCAAGGACAGAGTTACTTGAGGAAAGAAAACAACAGGAATCTTCTTGCACACCCGAAGGACACGGAGGTGGAAGAGCTTGGCAGCACTTTCTGAGAGATGCTCAGCATCCCCAGGAGCTCAAACCCATCCCCAGGAGCTCAGGCAAACCCAGCTAACTCTTTGGGAACCTTCTCCAAGGAGCTGCTCCTGTCCCAGGCAGCACCAGAAATTGCCCACTGTGGATCACAGTCTGAGTGGGATCCAACAGGAGGAGCTGGACAGGCCCTTCCCAAGGAGAATGTTAGAAAACCATAGGTTTGAGCCCTGCCATCTCTTTTGCTACAGTGACCTTCAGGTGACCTTGCTTCCCAGTGTGAGAGTAGCAGCAGAAGTGGTTTCAGTCCACTGCAACTGGAATGGACTGGGCAGTTTGCCAAGTGAATATCTGCTGGGTTAATCACTGTGCAAATCTAATCAGGAACTGGAATGTGCCAGGCTCATTACCGAAATTAAATTCACCTCCAATTAAAGAGAGAGCTACAAGCTTCCATCACGCAGAGGTGCCCCCGGGCTGCCCCTCCCAAAACCGACATCAAATCCAGTCCTGCTGAACTGCAGGTTTGCTGAGCTCTGGAGGTATTTCCAGGTGTGAGGAAGTGAACTGCTGCTTGTGATTTCCCCCAAGGCTCTCTGAGGAGTTTACCAATGCCTTTAATAAGTCACCTTGCAAGTCAGGAGTAACTTCAGTGGTGGGATTTCCAAGGAGCACTCACCAAGAGAAATCTGGGGACACGGTAACTGGAACACCTCCCATGGCAGGATCGTTCTTGTGAGCACCTTTGCAAATCCTCACCTTCACATGCTGAATCTTTCCTTGGGACCTACACACCTTATGTCTACACTGTGGAGTCCAAATCAAGAAATTAAGTTTGTGCTGAGAACAACAAGGCTGCAAAGTCAAGCAGGTGAAGTGCAGAGACGCCGACTGAAAAGTTGTTCAAGCTTCATTTGCCCCTTTGGCTTCTACATTACACTTGCACAGCCTAATCCCATCATCACTGCACATCACATCTCTGCCTCCATCTGTGATTCACCTGGGCATGATCTGATTTCAGGGAAAAACTTTTAATATCTTAGGTTTAAATATGTGCCTGTAACTGAGATCCAGCTCTGAAGACTGGGCAGGACTGCAGATGTAATTCCTGACCTTCTTCTTTTCTCCTCCAGTACTGAAAGAAAAAACAATCCACAAAGATTGGGGCTTGGCTTTCACCTGGAGATGGCCACATGGAGACAAAACTTGAAGGCTCCCTGTACACGTGTCCTTGCTCCACTCACACCTTACACTGCCTGCTCTAAAAACCACAAATATATCCAAAAATATAGCTGGGGTCTGAAATCCTCCATCCTTGTGGCCAGAAACCAGCAGTAGATGACAGCATAAAGAATCACAGACTGGTTCAGGTTGGGAGGGACCACAGAGGGTCACCTGGTCCTACCTCCCTTGCTCGAGCAGCGTCCTCCCAGAGCACGTGGCACACTCTTTAGCAAGACATTGAAAAACAGTATTTAATTTGTTTCAAGTATATAGGAAATTGAATATATCTCAAAGAAAATATTTCACCTGGGTGTTCCAGATCTGTGCAGAAGCCACATTCCAGCAGGAGACTTCATCTTTAAGCAAAACCTATTTGCTCCCTCTCAGGCTCAGGAGCCCCAAGATGGATTTTTCCCAGTGGTCTGACCACAGCCACAGGTGGGTGTTCAGGTGGCTCATCCTTGCCGTGATGCAGAAGAGAATCAGGTCCTCACCAGTTCTCCTGGGCTTATTCTGCCTGACCCACTTCCTACAACCAGGAGTGCTGGAAGCCACAAGAAGTGCCAGAAGTCAGAAGGATTATTGTGCCATCCTGTTGCAGAGTTTTAGTTGCAAAGCCCTGCTTTGGCACTGGCCTGTCCATCTGACCTGGCAGGGTGGGTCACCTCTGGGACTCCCACGTGCCTGGCCTGGCAGCACTGCCCCAGCAGGACAGAAGGTGCTCACTGCTGGCAGTATTTGATCAAATAAATCTCTGAAATCCTTCTGCCTTGGCACTTGGCTCCTTGAGGACCTGGCTGATGACACTGTTCATTTGCAGCCTCAGATGTGTCCAGCATCTCTGGATAAGCTTCCAGGTGGCTGAGGAAATGTGTTTGTCTGCCCAGAGAGGCTGGAACCTGGGTCCTGTTCCACCCCTGTGACTTTTCCAAGTGCTAAGTCCCACTCTGGCCACATGGAAGCAACAGAATGTGTCTGTCCACATGTTGCCACCTGATGCATGGAAGCTCCCCTCCCAAAATATTCACCAAACACAGCTCCAGGGGGTACAGCTGGGACATCAGACTGTCCATCCCAGGGTCTGTGTCAGGGTCTGGCCCTGCTGTTAATATTCACACCAAGGCCTTCTGCCTAAGTTCATGAAGGAAATTCAGAAGCTGGGCGAGTGCCAGGTGTAATTGTCTCCTTTGATGCACCTCACGCTCTGTTTGTCAACTTGTTTGACAATTTGTTTTGTTTTCTGGAATCTTGCTGGGTTTTGAGTGTGGCTGTGTCCTTGTGGAGACTCCTCTGAGACTGTGTAGGACTGACTCCTGGTCTCCTTATTGCTGTTGAGTTGTATCACATTTCATAGTCACCCCATCAAGATCGTTGGGAGTCACAATGGAAAATAGCTCAAAGCCAGAGCTAGAAAATGAGATCTGGCCTTTAAATAGTTTCTATACTTCATAGTATAAAGATGTGATTCTTTTGGCCATTCTAGGATCTGTTTGACAGCTGCCATTCCTTCCTTCCTTCCTAGTTCCTCTGCTGGATTTGCACATCACTCTCCCGGGTTTTGGGCCCTTTGTTCCCAGCAGTGTTGGGGTCTCTCTCTGGACTGTTCCTGCTGCCTCTTCCAGCCTGTGCTTGCTGTCTGATGCTTTCACTGAGGATCTCTTTGTGGAGGGCCTTAAGACACAAGCACCTGCAGGTTCTATTCTCTCTCCAGACTTAACTGCCCACATTGCCTCTCTTTCGCCCCAAATTCCTAAGAGCAGTTCCTCTGGGTTATTTAGCGCTGAGCCTCGGTATCTTCTTGTGTGCTCTGGGAAGAGGAGACACTAATGCAGAGAAACTAATTCCTGCTGGTCTCTGGAAATCTGGAGACCCCCATCCTGACTGGGTATTGCACTTGGTGACCTGTTGGAGCCTCTCCAGGTTTCAATCCTAAACCCAAGCTCCACGCAGCCCCTGTCAGACCTCACGGGGTCTGGTGCTCCTCTGCCTCACAAGCTGGTGCGTGGAGCTCCCAAGGAGCCACTGGTGGGAGAGCTGGAGTGAAGGGCAGGGCTGTTCCTGCTCCGTGCCTGCTGACAGGACACTCCTGCCTTACCCTGAAGTTCTGCTCCTGTGTTAACAACTTCATATGAAATTTCCTCGGTCGCTGGAACTGCTCAAGAGCTGGAAGCACAAGGAGAAGAGACCCTAATTCCAATGAAGAGACACTCATTCCTGCTGGTCTCTGGAAATCTGGAGACCCCCATCCTGACTGGGTATTGCACTTGGTGACCTGTTGGAGCCTCTCCAGGTTTCAATCCTAAACCCAAGCTCCACACAGCCCCTGTCAGACCTCGCGGGGTCTGGTGCTCCTCTGCCTCACGAGCTGGTGCGTGGAGCTCCCAAGGAGCCACTGGTGGGAGAGCTGGAGTGAAGGGCAGGGCTGTTCCTGCTCCGTGCCTGCTGACAGGACACTCCTGCCTTATCCTGGAGTTCTGCTCCTGCGTTAACAACTTCACACGAAATTTCCTCCATCACTGGAACTGCTCAAGGAGCAGCAAGGCAGGCTCGGGTGAACTCCTTCCACATGTCAGCAAATAACTACTCCAAGAGAAAAGCTGCACCACTCTCCAGCCCCTCCCCAGGGCTGCCAGGGAATCCAGAGTGCAGGTTTGAGGGAGAGCCCGAGAGCCTTCCAGCCTGCGAGGGCTGCAAAGCCCTTGTTACGGAGCAGGGAGCCCCAAGGGTTAATTAGCAGCGTCCTTTGCCTTTGGAGGTGCTCATCTAAGCCCTTCCTCGTGGAGGGACAGCCGTCTTTGTTGCCTGGATACTGCCTGGCCGCGGCTTTGAGGACGATACCCGGAGCTTCATTAGAAGAGGATGTTAGTGGGATTTTCAGGTTTAGCTGCACTATGTAAATTATTACCCGGGGCAGCCCCGAGGCAAAGTGGCTGCCGGTTACTATCAGCCGCACATCACATCCGTGCTCTGACAAGACAAATAAGGGTAATTGTCTCTCTCCCCTTAATCAGGAGGATGTGATTAGCTGGAGGAGGCCTTGGCCAGGTGCTCAGCAGCGTTACCCGGCTCAGCAACCTGAGCATCCCTGCGGAGCCGGGCTGGGCAGCGAGCCCCGGCCAGCTCCAACACCCTGCAGCTGCGGGGAGTGAACAGCAAACACGCAGCCGTCTCTCGTGGCTTGGAGGAAGGCTGCAGAGACTATAATCACTAGAAAATAAAGAACACCTGGTGAAATGGTGACTTGTTCCTGGGTTTTTCTGTGTTACCCAGGCTGTGCCTTTGCTGCAGCTCACCTCTCCAGGCTGAGATGTATTGGACGTTGCTGATGCAAAGTGAAGGACCCCAAAGGAACTGGGAAGGGTTTGCACCCAGCCAGGGAAACTGAGCTCGGGAACAGGTATGTGGGAAAACAGATTTTCTGAGGTGGGAGATGTGTGTCTTCAGTGGCTTTGTCTCACATCATCTCTTCATCAGGCTCTCTGTACCCACCATGAGTGAGATGCCCTGGGAGATTTTCCCTACGTTATGGAGCAGGAGGACATCCTCCACCTCCTCCACCTCCTTCTATTTTAAGGATAAAATTCCAGTTAAACTGGGCCTGAGTTCCTTGGATCCTCCCACGGTCTCCAGTCACCATTCATGTTCACCACATGACCTAAAGTCAGACCAAATGACATTAGGCAGAGCCACCAGCAAAGTAAATAACCAGGCACCCTTTTCCTTGCCAGCAGGACACAGCAGCCTGTGGGGGTCTGACCCTGCTGAGGGTCTGAGCAGGGGGAAGGGCAGGAAATGAGGAGGACGGAGCAACAGCCTCTTAATTGGAAGGCAGTGCAGATAATTGGGGTGGTTCACGTTTTCCTTAGAACAGAGGATGCTGTACAGTGACTGTGCCAGAGCATTTGGAAGCTTCTCCTGGTCTGGGAGTGAGGAATCATCTGTCCTGGCTTTGCTGAATCCTTTCTTGTGTGTCCTGAGGTGGGGAGTCCCTGCCGAGTGCAGGATTGCCTGGAGGTCAGCCCCAGTGGCCGAGGGTCACATCTGGGGCAGCTGCTGGTGGAAGGGTTTGCTGTGCCCTGTCAGAGCCTTATTTAAGAGATGGGACCAACTCTGTTATTTGTGACTTATCACTTGAAAAATCAAACAATGCCTCAGTCTCAGGAGTTACAGGTTTAACAGCAAGGAGCCATAACCAAAGAAAGTCACGAGTTTCAGAGTTCCATGGCAATTTATAACTTTTCAGTCCAATAGACAATTAACACGAAACTTTGTTTTGATTTTATAACCTATCACCTTTGGTACTTTTTACTGCATTGTGTCTATTTCTTGACCAATAACTTGTTAGCTCACGTACACACAGATACTTCTATTATAACATCTAAATTCTTAACTTAAACTATAAAATCATATTATTATACTTAAAACCCTTCACCATAGCACCCAATACATTTTCTTACTTATAAGTATAGAAACATAAGTTTATAATTTTTCTACTTAAGATCTGTATACCTTTATCATTACATCAGCCCAAGTTCTTTCCAGGGCTGTAAACCAAACTCAGCAGTGTTTGTGGGGGTTTCTACTCCTCTGTTTCCCACAGTGCCCTGCAAAGGACCTGACTGCAGAACTTTGTCCCCGCTGCTTGAGGGGAGCAAAGCTGTGCATCCACCCCCACCGCAGTGAAAGCATCTGCCAAGGTGCCCTTCTCTCACCTGCCTTCAAGAGGTGCAAAACATTTCTGAGTGTAAAGAGAAAGAGAAAACCTCTCTACCAAGACCCTGAGACATCTTCCCTTGCTGCTTCCTTCCCTGCTGCTCCCTGAGGCACAACCACAGCGCTTGTGCCGTCCAGCAGAGATGGTGAAAGCTTGGGTCCAGCTGGGATGGATTCCAGTGTGAAAGCCTGGGAAATTCACCTGGAGATTATGGGATTTCAGAGCACCAATTTAACAAGAAATATATCAATCATTGGAAAATTGTTTCTTTTAGAGATGGACAGTCTTGGTGACATTTAACATTTTGAAATGCATTTCCTTTCTCTTGTTGCAATGGGATCATAGAATAGAATCACAGAATTATCAAGGCTGGAAAAGACCTCCAAGATCATCGAGTCCAACCTGTGACCAATGCCCACCTTGTCAGCCAGACCAGAGCACTGAGTGCCACATCCAGACATCCCTCGAACACTTCCAGGGACGGGGACTCTACCACCTCCCTGGGCAGCCATTCCAACACTTAAACACCCTTTCAGTGAAGAAATTCCTACTGATGTCCCTCCTGAACCTCCCCTGGCAAAACCTGAGGTCAATTCCCCTCATCCTGTCAATGTATGCAAGCAATGTCTCTCATTAATTATGTAGCTCAAGTTCCCCAAACTCCTGCACACTTATGCTCACCTACATCTCTGGCTTCATTAGAATATTTTGATGCAATTAGAAGTATTTGTACTCATTTTCCCTGGAATAGGAAACGCTTGTCCTGGAGTGATCCCCAGCAAACTGGCTCGGCAGCTGGTGGTGGTTACAGCGGACGCTGATGCTGCAAGTTGTCCTTCACAGATGTGGTTGACATTTGCAGCTTCCTCCCACTGCTTTCCTCCACCTATTGATGGGGTTTGATCTCCCGGCTGTGCAAGAGTTCTGTGATTTCTCGTTGTGAATTAAGGTGCACAACTGCACCTGTGTCTCCTCCGTGCTGTGAGCAAAGTTTTTCAGTTCTTTGGAGTGAGGATATGTTTTGTTGTAAGGTGACTTGTCCCAACGCCTTCCTCCTGTTTAGAGACACCAGTTTGTGGTAGGGTTCTGAACCCCTGGACCAGAGGTGTCAAACTCATGAGCCAGCCAGGCCAGCTGACAGCAGGACTGATGACAAAGTCACTGCTCCCTGAGTGTCCTCTCGTCTCCTACACATCCATCAGTTTATTTCACTTTGCTCTAAGTGTACAACACACATAATGGATGAGGCACTGACTCATCAGCAGCCCGACCATCCATATGCTGGGAGTTCAGCAGAGCAGAGACCTTGTCCATGCCCCCACGAGAGCCAGAGCCTGGAAAACAGTCTGCTTCATCAGAGGAACTGAGTGACACACACTTAACCAAATTCTTGCCAATTCTTCTCAAAACCCCACCATACAATCTGCGAGGCCAGCCTGGGTGACTCTCTAATTCTAGGAAAGATTTCAGAATGAGCAGGGACAAATCACAGAATCACAGAATCTCATTTGGAAAGGACCCCCAGGGATCATCCAGCCCAGCCCCTGGCCCTGCCCAGACACCCCAAATCCCACCCTGGGCATCCCTGGCAGCCTCGGGGCCGTGCCCATTCCCTGGGGAGCCTGGGCAGTGCCCAGCACCCTCTGGGGGAAGAACCTTTCCCTGATCTCAGCCTGAGCCTGCCCTGGCCCAGCTCCGGCCGTTCCCTGGGTGCTGTCCCTGTCCCAGGAGCAGAGATCGGAGCTGCCCCTCGGGAGGAGCTGCAGCCCCCTGAGCTCTGCCCTCAGTGCCCTCTGCTCCAGCTGGGCACACCAAGAGCCCTCAGCTGCCTGTCACACCCCTTCTGACAAAATATGAAAGCAAGCTAAAAGGAAAGACTCCAGAAAAACACTAAGAGAGTTGACTGGGTGAGAAAGAAAAGATGACCTGGTGTCCAAAAATCATCCAGCTTCACTGTCCAGAGGACCTGGGGCCAAAACTTCCAACTGTCTCAGGTCCATACTCCTGCCACATTCCAACACTGCTTTGCAGAAGTGCTGCAGCATCCCCAGCTCAGCACCTCGGGGCTCACCAAGCACAGGGCACAGAGGAGGGGGGCTCTGATCACCCCAGGAGGTGCGAGCAGTGCTGGGCAGAGCTGCCCACAGCCCTGTGCTGAGCTGTGCCAAGGTCCACCACGCACAGCACCAGAATCAGAGACTGGAGGGAGTGGTTATTTTGGCACACGTCCTGCCCTCGGGGCAAAACTAAAAAAAGTACTTTGGATAAGTGTCCTTTAATTTCTAGAGCCTGGCACAGCCACACACGGCACCTTTCAGCACTGGTTGTGTCCATCTGCCTGTGGTGAGCAGGAGACCTCCAGCTCTGGCCTGCTACTGAACAAACCAAGCTCCAGCCTGGCAGCAGCTGAGACAGGAGATCCCAGGTGCAGCGTGGCCACTGTCCTGCACGGGCAGCGCTGCCCACGGTGCCCCAAAGCAAGGAAAATCTCATCCTCCTGCTGCTCCCTGCCACCAGCACCGGGCAGAGGGGTTTGGTGAGTGTTAACTGGGACAAGCATCCTTTCCCCGCTCAGGGAGCGCCTTGTGCCGGCCCCTAGAGCCGATGCAGATTCCGTGGCCATGGCCCATGGATGTTCCAGGTGGAGCATCAGCACACGGCTGTCACCTCCACGTGAACACGGGCCCCACGGGGACGGGAGCGCGGCCCCGGGTTAGAAGTTGCCTCCCTCTTGTGGTGGCTGCGCTGCTCCCGAGCCACAGGGTGCAAACACCGGGGGAGTTCTGATGCTTGGACTTCCACAGAGCATCAGAGGGGGACAGAGGTGGCCCTGAGCAGGGGGGAATTCCCAGGGGCTGCTGCTGATGAGAGGCATCAGTCCTTCAGTGACCCCTGCTCTGCTGATGCCAGGGATGTCACCTGTGAGCTCGGGGAGGAGATGGACCCAGAGGACTCAGCCCCAGCTGGAAGAAGCAGGTGAGAGGAGCTCAGCTTAAATGCTGGCAGCACACAAATCTATCAGAGGAACAAAAATTAGATAGGAGATTAAAGTGCAACTTTGGGTTGATGATCATAGAATAGAATATCCTGAGCTGAAGAGACCCACAGGGATCATCCAGTCCAGCCCCAGGCCCTGCCCAGACCCCCAAATCCCACCCTGGGCATCCCTGGCAGTGCTGCCCAAACGCTCCTGGAGCTCTGGCAGCCTCGGGGCCGTGCCCATTCCCTGGGGAGCCTGGGCAGTGCCCAGCACCCTCTGGGGGAAGAACCTTTCCCTGCTCTCAGCCTGAGCCTGCCCTGGCCCAGCTCCGGCCGTTCCCTGGGTGCTGTCCCTGTCCCAGGAGCAGAGATCGGAGCTGCCCCTCGGGAGGAGCTGCAGCCCCCTGAGCTCTGCCCTCAGTGCCCTCTGCTCCAGCTGGGCACACCGAGTGCCCTCAGACACTCTTCGTGTGGCCCCTCCTGACCTTTCAGAATCTTCGTGGCCCTTCTTTGGACACTCTTTGATAGCTTTAGATTCTTCTTACACTTTGATGCCCAAAACTGCAGCCAGGACTCCAGATGAGGTTCCAATGCAGAGAATGACCCCCAGAAGTCAAAGGAGTGAGTCTGAATGTCCCCTTCAGCTGCAGATCCTTGTGGAAATGCAGGAACTATTCAGTAACAGAGGCCGATACCCCAGGAAGGCAGTGCCAACACACCTGACCAGTGTTACACTGAGCAGCGATGCTTACGAGTGCACTTGGGAGGAGATCACAGAACCAGACAAGAAAAACTGGCAACAGTTTGGCACAAAACTCGAGCCAGACCTGCACTATTTTAACTGTAGAGCTGCATGTCCCTGAAGTGTGTCCTGCAAGCAGGGAATTCTGCAACCACTGCCACAGAAAGGAGCATCAAGCTAATATATGCAAAGTTATCAAGGCTGTGTAATCACTGACAGTGACAATGCAGAGAGCAGGGGAAATCTTCACTGTAATCATGTCCTGAAGAAAGGAACGAAAATAGTGGAGGAATTAAAAAGTAACATACACAAACTCAAATCCAACTCAACGAGGGCTCTCAGGTGATGTGTGGGCAGAGTCAGGAAACTCAGTAGTGTGAGAATGTGGGTCAGAGAGTAAAATAAAACACTGAAATACCAAGTCACAGGGAAAACAGAGAAGTTCCCAGTGACAGGGACACAGTTTGCAAAACGTGTGTTTACGTGGGGTGGGCCCACAAAGTGCAGGGTCACTTTGGAGATTGGGAAGATTTAAGGCCAGGCAAGTCTCACACATTTGTTTAGTCAATGAGGCAGCTGGTTGGGCTCCGCCCTTCGCACTGAAGAGATCAGGTTTTGCAGGAACTAAAACAGAGAGGAGATGGCATTGTTCCATGGCTCCTTTATGGTGGATGGGTACGTGCAGCGATGGCACTGGGAAAAGGTTGTGGCCCTCGAGAACAGCCTTGTACAGGTACCAAATGGAAGCACTAAGGCTGGGAAGAGCTGCAGAGCAGCAGCTCGGTGCTCCAGATGTCCAGAAAATATTATTTTCTTATCCAAGTACCAATTACTCTGCATTTGATAGGTCTCACACCCTGAAATGGCCCCTAGCATGTCCTATTCACCTGTGCTTCAAAAACAGCACCTGAGGGCTCTTTGAGAAGATAATATTGGGAAAAAATGGAAAAGTCATGGAGAGCAATCCCATAGTTACATAACCAGTCATCAGCCCAGGATCTTGTGGACTGCATTGTGTGGGGAGGAGAATTACAAATTTGTGCACTGCTGTATGAAGATTAATTAATGAATTAATTACCGGCCTAGAGACTGGGAGCCCTAATCTTAGGTAGGGTGTCAGAACATAAAGCTCTCCGTAAAGAACAACACAGAGTAGGAGACACACTCTGCCCAGAGCTCAGCCTGTGCAGGAGATGGGGCACAGGAGACGGGGCACAGGAGACGGGGCACAGGAGATGGGGCACAGGAGATGGGGCACAGGAGACCTGCGGAGCTCAGTGCCTGTCTAGGGAAGGAGGATGAGTGGGAATGTCACTCCTGAGCGGGGCACAGGAGACCTGCAGAGCTCAGTGCCTGTCTGAGGAAGGAGGATGGGTGGGAATGTCACTCCTGAGAGGGGCACAGGAGACCTGCAGAGCTCAGTGCCTGTCTGAGGAAGGAGGATGGGTGGGAATGTCACTCCTGAGAGGGGCACAGGAGACCTGCAGAGCTCAGTGCCTGTTTAGGGAAGGAGGATGGGTGGGAATGTCACTCCTGAGCGGGGCACAGCGGTGCAGGACAGCGTGGATTTGTGCTGCCTGCCCTGCTGTGAGGGCTGGAGCCCAGAGTGGGCTCTGGGGGTGAACACAGCACTGTGAGAATCACAGCTGATGCTTCAGTGTCACAGGAGCTGTTGGAAGCTGACCTGATGCCAGCCAGGATGGGCTGGTGGCTGGAAAGGTTGTTCCAATTGCTCCATGGGCCTGTGAGTCAGATGGAGGAGTGGAAAGGACGTGCAGAACCAGAGAATAAATTGTGTGCTGTTGTATCACGGAAGCAATGAAGATGAAACCTGTGCACGGGAAAAGTCAGGAAGAGAGTGGGAAGGGGAATGATGTGGATGCTGAATTCCTGTAAGCATTGGGAAAAACTTGAAGCCTCGATGCCAGGGACAGAGATGTAGAGAGATTTCCTCATCCTCCTCTCTCTGGGTCCTGGCTGTTTGTGGGTTGTCTGGTTCAGGTGTAAATGCCCCAAATGCTGAACACCCACTGTGTCTTTTAAGGGCTTCTCTAGATCAGGCTGCCAGAAATGATCCTTTGATTGAAGATACTCAAAATGAAATTTCCTTTTCCATGTTCTGTCCCACCTCTTCCATTTGCAGGTCCAAGCACACTTATCCTACAAACCAAGTGCCCTCAGTTGTGTTTGTGGGGCAAAACACGCTGAGCTGAAGCAGCAGAGGCAGATGAGCTTCATGATTTCAACAACAGAAACATGGAGAATGGTGTCTTCCTTGCTAATGCAGCAGTGGAGAGGGAAGAACTGGGTATGACATCCACGGACTCCTCCTGTGCAGGAAAGGGACTGTGCTCTGAGAAATCCAGCTACACATCCCAGCACCTTCTGCACGGGAAAATCCTGTTATCCCCAGCACAGTGTGAGCACCCCAGGACTCCTCGTGGTCCCCTGTTTCATGCAGAACAGGTATCACTGGAGACTTCCAGGGAGACAGAAGTGCTGCTCCCCTTGCTGAGCTGATCTGGGATCAGAGACAGCACTGGGGTGTCAGTGGAGGGTTCTCAGGTTCAGTCCAGGAGCAGTTCAGCTGAACTGACTCCAGAGTTCAGCAAGGAGCAGTGAGCTGATGTGATGAAGGAGCTGGCCACCATCCCAGGGAGCACCTCACATTACTCTTTCCAAGGTACAGTGGTCTCTCAACTTCATTGATTCAGCCTGGTGATTTCCTTGGGGGTAACACAACAAACTGGAGCCAGGTGAAATGAGACAGATTTTACCTGTGTCACTTGTGCAGTCACCACAGCAGTCAGGAGTCCAGGAGTCTGAACCAGGTGGTGAAGAGCAGGGATTTCTGCAATACTTGTTAGCAGCGAGGCCAAGGTCACCACAGACCATTCCAAGCTTGCTGCAGCTGGGAAGCTCTTCCCAAGAAGCCCTCAGCAATACCAGGATGGATTGTGGATGTGGCTTCCCAAATTCTGCCCGTGAAAACACTGGGCACAGCCCAGGCAGGTGATGAGCTGCTCCTCATCTCCCTGTGGTGAGGGTGGTTTGGAGCCAGCAGGAATGACTTCACATAGACAGCTCCTAGAGGTTTCATCAGTGAGGACCAAGAAACTTCCATGAGGAGTAATAATAGAGCTTCCTTTTAAAGCAGATTTATGGACAGAGCACTCACATTTGTGAGTCAAAATGGTCTGAACCAAGCAGGCAGTTCCTCCAGGGGTCAGCCCCACCACTTCCAGTTGAAGCACACCCCCGACTGGGACCAGGGCAGTGGTTTTCACAAACTGGTCACTGAAAATAGGCCAGTTATGGAGAAGTAATTCTATAAACCCTTCATCTGGAGGTGGAGTGACACGATCTGACGCTGTCAGCACGAGGCAGCACCGTGCATCAGCCTTGGCAATCAGTGACCCTGGCTGTAAACAAGAGTGCAATCACAGCCCTCGCTGCAGCACTCGTGGCACACACCTGGGAAGGTGTGCTCTTGAGGAGAAATCCAACAAAGAGCTTGTAGCCTGGCAGACTTTAATTGCACCTCCCCAGATGTAATTATGGGATGCCTTGGTTTCATTAACCATCACAAGGTTCCATTAACCATCACAAGGGCTTCCTTTCCCATCTGTCCCTGGCAATGGATGGCACAGAGCTGGTGCAGGAACAGCTCCCTGTGACCCACCTGGCAGCCCGTGACTCAGAAACCTTCGGTGCCACGAAGCAACACAAACATGTAGCCCTTCATTATCTCTTTTCACCCAGATGAACAAACCCTGAATCAGATGTCAATAACTGCTTGGCATTCCTGGAGATCTCAGCATGCTGCTGAGTTTATCTTCCTACAATTTCCTTGTTGAGAAAGCAACAAAGGGCCTCAGCACCCGCTGCTCTGTGCAATAGGAAGCTGTGGCAGAGGTTGAGCAATCCAAGGAATGCTTGAAACACCCACTGGAGTTTTGGCTCTGGATTCCCCATGTTTTGCCTTTTCTCCTTGTTCTCTTGGGTAGATGTCTCAGTTTCTCAATTCCTGCTGCTTGGCCTGTGTTTGCAGGATCCTCCTCTGCTTGCCAGAAGCCAGTGCTGTGTTTGTGGAGCAGAGTGCACGGGATGGAAGCAGAGGAACAAGCACGGGAACATGAACACATCACAGCTCTTGCAGGAGAAAGGCTGGGAGGGGACTGGCCATGACATGGAGCTGTCAGGACAAACACAACAACATCCTCTTCACAACACAGTGTCACTGTTGCTGCCCAAATAGGTAAAGTTGACAGAGGCCACGCTACTACGAAAATGATCCGAAGTAAGAGAGCTTTAATGAAAGACTGAACAACTTTTACATGTTAATACACAAAAGTGTGTTGAATGGCATAAAATGATTGGTCCCTCGGACACCCACCCCTTGGGGTGATTGCTCCAGTTCTGAGACATCCGTTTCTGGATGTTTTTCTGGTTGAAGCCACAACAGCCCTTGAGAAGTAGGTGCAGGTGCAAAGATTTACCAAACTATAACATTGTTTTAAATTCTTCACATGAGAAAGAGAAGTTTCACAAAGAATTTTCCTGCTTGAAGCCTCTTTTCATATCCATAACACAGTGCCTTGGGTTCACACCTTTTACCTGCACAGCTCTGTTATGAATGAACTGGGGGGAGTTGTTTTTTGTAGTCCCAAGTGATTAAGAGTTCCTGCGTTGCGGGTGATTAGAGTTCTTGGTTAATTGTTAATAATAAGGTTCATTGTTACATTTCACTGTTTTCCTATGGGTTAATGGGGCTTTTTTGATAGGTGTACTTTATGTATTAGTGTTAGGGTAAGTGGCAGAGAACTCTCTAGAAAGAAGATGTCATCACGAAATTATCATAAGGGGATAGAGCTGAAACCCTGATTAGACCAGGACTGGACAAATCATTCGACGCCCAGACATCACCCCATGACTTGAGCCAATCCCCTGGACAACGAGCCACTAATAACCCATCAGCAGCCCTAAAGGGGGCAGGACTCTGGGGAGGAGGGGGGTGCTTTCCAGAGGGATATAAAAGAGCCATCCCCCTGGCAGGCAGGGTCTGTGACCGTCCTGCTCGACAGTGGTTTTACACCCACCGTGGATCCTTCCCTTCCTCAGGGGTAGGCTAATCCCCACAGCAAACCCCAATTGTTCCAATTAATAAACTGTCACTTTAAGAAAAATTGGCTGTGCATTTACTTCAGCTCACTTTTGGTTCCTGCTGAGCCCTGGGAAGCTCGTGCTCAGCTGTCCCACTGCTGCACCTTGCTCAGGAGCAGCTGGCTCAGAGCCTGGTGCTGCTCGTGGTGACAGTTCAGGTGGCAGGTGCCTCACTGAACCCATGATCCCTGCAGAAATGGTAAATTTGGGTAGTGACAGTTCAGGTGGCAGGTGCCTCACTCTTTGAACCCATAATCCCTGCAGAAATGGTAAATTTGGGTAGTGACAGTACAGGTGATAGGTGTCTCACTGAACCCATGATCCCTGCAGAAATGGTAATTTTAGGCAGTGACAGTTCAGGTGGCAGGTGTCTCACTGAACCCATGATCCCTGCAGAAATGGTAATTTTAGGCAGTCACAGCACAGGTGGCAGGTGCCTCACTGTTTGAACCCATGACCTCTGCAGAAATGGTGAGTTTAGGTAGCTCAGCAGCTCCCTGCCCACCCTGCCAGCTTCCAGCCAGGCTGTGTGTGGCTCTGGGTGCTACCTCAGCCCAGAAACCCCCCAGGCAGAGGCTACCCTGCAGATGGGATTGGGGGGATCAGTGATTCGTGTCACTGTCACCCTGCCGGGCTGCTGACCACCCCTGAGGCTGTCACACCCACCCACCCTTCCACGGGACATGGACAGGGGATGAGGCACAGCTTGTGATGTCTCCCAGCAGCTCCAGTTTGAAATCCACACGTCAGAGCACACCTGGAATGTCAGGTGTCTCCATTCCATGGGTATTTGTGCTCTGCTGTCCCACAGCCTCAGCTCCAGAGCACAGATGGGAGCAGGGCTGTGTGCTCCTGGCTCAAACCAGTCCTCACCAGCCCTGGGTGTGGGCAGGGGGGATTGCTCTGGGCTGCACTGGCTCTGTCACAATCCTGTCTTTGGTGCTGTGAAGAGGGACTTGTTCCTCATGGAGAGACAGGAGAAGAGCTGACTGATGTTATAATTCCAGCTGGGAAGTTTATGAAGTCCTTTCTACCAGTGTCTGGTGGGAGCTGAGTTATAGCTGTTGGTCCTGCACATCCTCCCTCTCCTGCTGCTTTCCCAAATGAGAACCTTTGACTGCCCATGACCAGACCCCGACCATAACTGGCACCAGCAGTGGTGGAAACCATCCCCAGAGGGAATGGGAGAGTCCAGCCTTGTGTATGGACACGTACTAAGAGCTCCAGGACCAATTCCCTGCTCCCCAGGAGGAGAATATCTCCTAGCTCCTTGCCTGGATGACATGGAAGAGCTTTCTGCCCCTTTCTCACCTGCCTGTGACCTAAAGGAGCCATGGCTGTGGTTATATTCTCAACCTGACCAGCCTGGAGGACACCGAGGGGCTGCCCTTGGGTGTCAGCACCCCTGGGAGCTGGTGAGCATTGCACTGACACACCACAGGCAGAAAACCCCTCAGAAGGGCACATTTTGTTGCACAAATGACTCTTTTCCTTCTCTCTCAGAGCTCTGCAGGGGCTATCTCCAGCACGCTGAGTGCCTGCAGCCTCTCCACATTTCCTGTTTTCATTCCAGGATCTGCAGTGCTAACACAGCGCGTGCCTCGAATTCCTGCCCTGACGCACCAGGAAAAGGGAACGAGGGCAGATTCATGGCATTCTCAGAGTGTCTCGTGCCTTTTCTCCAGTCAAGCTGGGGATGCTGATAACCCCCTGACTCCGTCCTTCTTCCTTTTTCTTCCTTTCTCTCCTCTAATTCCCAGATATGCTGCTGTCCCTCAGCATTTTGATGCTGCAGTATTCTGACAGGGAAGGGCACGCACTTGGCCTGTTTTCCTAAAAGCCTCAGCTGGGAAGAGCTGAATCGGAGCTGCTGCTCTGGTGAGAAAGTGTGTACAAAAGATTGCTCTGAGGCCTAAGACACTCTGCCAAAATGTGGCATAGCCACTATAATTCCATCTCCCCACTGCAGCGGGAACTTTCTAATTCCTCCTCCTAATGGTATAAATCAGGCGTAAAACCCTCAAGCCAGTGGAAGGATTGTCTGGGCAAATATTTGACAACATTGCTCGGAGTTCAGAGTCAGCCAGATCCATCCCTCCTGTGCCTTCCCTCAGCTTCCAGCCAGCACTGATACGTGGGAGCCAAGACACACTAAACTTGGCAATTTGAGACTTTGTGGACAAATTCTGTTCCCTTTAATCCCGTGGTTAGCTGAGGCCAGATGTTGACAGCAGAAACAGAAAGCTGTGGCCAGTCTGAGACCTGAGCAATGAGCACCAGCACAGGAAGGTGTTTCCAGCACAGGAAGGTGTTTCCAGCACAAGAAGGTGTTTCCAGCCCCAAGGATGGTACCTGCTGTTGGCAGGACCCGCTCCCATCCCACCTCTGGATCCCATGGGGGATCGTGGATCAGCCATGGATGGGCCAGACACCAACCTTCAGCTGCAGGATCTGATGGCATCACCCAAGGGATTTCTCCCCAGAGCTGTGTGTCCTTCCTCACCCAGCAAGGTGACAGGGATTCGAGAGCCAGCAGAGGATTTCCATCCCAGGTGGAATTTCTGCACACCCCATCTCCAGCCCTCCCTGGGCTTGGATTCTGCAGTTCCTCTGAGCCAAAGAGGCACTTCCACAATGTTATTTACCTGCTGCCTCCCTGTGCTCCTCCCTGTGCCCTCTGCCAGCGTGGGTGGGCGAGGAGGGGAGCCCAGGGCTGCTCTGGGAGCTCTCAGGAGGGAGGGTCCCCGAGGCACGAGCTGGAAGCCAGAGGAGCAGCAGGGAAGCCAAACCCACCCTGCTGCCCGTGGGGCTCCATGCTGCCAGCTGAGCTCAGCCCAGCGCACAGCAATCCTGGAATTTAGGAATCCTGGAATTTAGGATTCCAGCCTGGGATGAGCTGGCACCCGAGGGGGACTCCTGGGTGTCTCTGAAAGGTGAGATAACACAACACAGCAGAGCCTCAGGCTCCTCGTGAGTGCTGGAAGAGGTGCAGATTGAAAACCTCCTCGAGGAGGGACCCTGCTCAGGGAACACGGGATGCCCCCGAGTGCCCATCCCATGGGGAGCACCCTGGACATGGCACCCAGAGGCTTTGTGGGTTCACCCCAATTTCTCTGAGCATTTCAGAGCCCCTTTTAGCTGCACTCCTGAGGTGGATTCCTTTGCTTTGGGCTTTTTATGAAAACTCCTGTTTTTTCTTGTTTTAAGATCATATTCTAGTCTCACTGGAAGAGCAGCTTGAACCAAGAGGTTTAAAAGACAAACACTGTCTCTCACCACATTTTAATTATTTAACCAGGAAAAGGTCCGTGCTTTGTCTTACTTTTATTCATTTAAAGACACAGTTTAAAGTAAGTACATGGTTATTGAAAAGTGAATGTGCTACTTCCTCAGGAAGCATTACATATTTAAAATACTGCTTTTGCTAATATTTTTTTTTTCACTCTTTTCACTTTCCCTGCTCCTTGTTTTTTGCCCTCAATACCCTCCAGAGACACATTTTTCTAGTGAGAAAAAACAGGACAGTTTTGGAAAAATAAAAAAACTATGTGAGAGACAAGACAAGATTATCAAATTGCCAATTTTCGTCTAGGTTTAAAGCACAGAATCTTTGTGTAAAGTTCCCCAGCACTCTTGTACAGCTCTGGGAAAGAGGCTTTTTCTGAAAAAGGCTTTTCTGATGAAATCACATTTTCCATGACAAAAAATGGTCTTTGAAAAGACATCCTGACAGCCTGCTCCTGGTTCTGCCTGCTGGCTGGAGATGGGCCTTTTTCTGTTGCTCATTTAAATGCTGCTGGGGCTGAGGTGTGGGGAGGGGGCTGCTCCTGTGCCCCCCTCAGCTGTCAGCCTGCTTGGCACCCAGTTCTCTGGGTCAGAACACAGCCAGGACGGCGTGGTGCCTGTGGTGATCCCAGCCAGCGAGGACCCGAGCTCTCAGCATCCCTGGGGTGCTGTCTGTCTGTCCTTCTGCAGGTGAAGCTGCTCAGGTACAAGGGTCACACATACAGCTTGGAGCCTGCTGAACTGGGATGAGCCAGGGATCCATGGGGTCCATCCCTCCTTCTCACAGCCTGGGAATACAGCTGGAGCAGCAAAGGCCAGTTGGAGTTCCCAGCTCTTCCTGCTGCAGGTCCATGGATGCTGAAAAGCTTTAGCAGAGAGATTTTCCAGCTCTCTGCAGCATTCTGTGAGAGCTCTGTCTTTCCCATGCACACTATTAAAAACAACGCTGTGGGTTTTGTAAACCAGCTTTGCTACCTTGCACCTGCAAGTTGTTGTGTAGGATTGTTGTGGTACTGACCAGAGAAATATTTTGAAATGGGTGTTGTAGGGCCCAGCCAATCACCCTGAGAGGTGCGTGGCCAAAGGACCAATTCCCTTATGCCATTCAACACACGTCTCACAAACCAACAGATAAAAACCCATCCAAATGTTATTGAAGAACTTCCATTTTGCTCCTGAACTTGGACCTCGTGTCATGATCCCTTCCTGTCCTCGGTACAAGAGTGACACAGGTCCCTCAGCCTGGTGTCTGCTGATCCACCTGCCCACAGAGGCACCCCAAAAAACACATCCTGTGCTGGTGGCTGAGCCCAGCCTGGCAGTGCCTTCATGTAGATGTGAGGAACGAGTGGTGAAGGCTTTAAAATATTCCTCTGATGCCCCCTCTGTGTGTCTTTTCAAGAGACCTTTCCCACCACAATTTTTACATCACTCACTCTTGCTTAACATCACTCACATCTTGCATTATCTGTGCCTCATCTTAACAAAGGTCTCATCCTGAGAAGTTTTGTTCTTAATTCTGATCTTCTTCAGTTTTCTGCAAGCCATTAGAAATCCTATCTCCTTTTAAATCTTGCTTGTCCTTGAGAACAAGAGTTTAGGAAGATTCATAAAAGGCAGTGAAAATTTTTGTGCACATGGAGAGTGCCCTGCTGTGATAACAGACAGCAAAGAGAAACGCAGCAGGGGTGTTCAGGGCTTAAGCCAGCCTCACTTAAGCTGATCTCCAGAGGCTGGACTGTGCCTGGCATAGAAGGAAATGTCCTGCATCTGCTGCTGGGGGGCTCTGGCACTTTCTGGCCACTGTCACCTGGAGGAGCCACGCCATGTGTGTGGTGTGAGGAGCTCCAGTGTCCTCAGAGCCCACAGGGGAAGGCTTACGGACAGCAGGACTCCATTTCCTGGACAGGCTGGTGCTTGTTGACCAGGACCAGGGGTGTAGGAGCACACCTTGCTGCTGTTCTCAGCTCAGGGAGCCCATGGGGGAAAAGCCAAGGCAGGGGTGGGTCCCCAGGTGGGTGGGACACACTCACCTGCTGAGCACACACAGCCCTGGGTGGGATTGGGGTGAGCAGCACCTTTTGAAAGGCGTTTTTTTTCATCCCACAGTGAGGCTTTCCCAGTGTTTTAAGCAGCACAGGCACGGTGCAGTGTGAGCCACTGCTGCCCTCAGTGCCACCAACCTCCCTCCATCCCAGCCTTGGTCTCACACGGTCCTGCCCTATGGATATGAAAAAAGGCCTCAGGCTGGGAATTTCTTTAGCCCTTGCAGTACTTTGTGAAGATTCTCGTTCTCATGTGAAGAGTTTTAAAACAATGTTATAGTTTTGTAAATCTTTGCACCTGCACCTCCTTCTCAAGGACTGTCGCGGCTTCAACCAGAAAAACATCCAGAAACGGATGTCTCAGAACTGGAGCAATCACCCCAAGGGGTGGGTGTCCGAGGGACCAATCATTTTATGCCATTCAACACACTTTCGCCTATTAACATATAAAAGTTGTTCAATCTTCCATTAAACTCTCTTACTTGGGATCAAATTGGTGGTAGCGTGGACTCTGTCAACTTTACCTATTAGGGCAGTGACACTGCCCTCCCATTGCTGCCGGTCCTGCAGGCCAGAATCTGTGTTCTGGGGAGAAAGGTGGGCAGCACTGGGGTTTGTAAGCAAGATAAAGCAGGAGCCTGGAGCTCCCGGGCTGTCTGTCTCACCCTGACTGCTGTGCAAGGCAGAGCCCGGCCGTCCCACCAGCCCTCTGCTGCTGGCAGCACTCCCAGCTCCCTCCGTTTGTGACCAGCCAGCCTGCCCTTCACTTCTCCCTCTCAACCTTCATCTAATGGGTTTGGGAGTCCAATCTGAGCGCTGCTTCCAGAAAAAAGCATCTGCTCCAGATAAAAGCATCAGCTGGAGGCATCAGTGGGGTTTGTAAGCACACGAGGAACAGAAGGAGCCCTCAGAGCCGACCCAACCCTCACAAGCAGAAGCCAACAGGAGCATCAGTGGGAACGGCGTGGGCAAGGCTGGACCCTGATGGAGGAAGAGGAGGCACAGAGGCCCTTCCCTGTGGACACTAGGAAAGCATTAGCAGAAAAGATCCTCCAGCTCTCTCAGCATTTTGTGAGAGCTCTGTCTTTCCCATGTGAATTATTTAAAACAATGTTACAGTTTTGTAAACTTCTACACCTGCAAGTTGTTTGCCAAGGATTGTTATGGTTTTAGCTAGAAAATACTTAAAAACAATTAGTTCAGAATTTGGCCAATCACCCCAAGGAGTGGATGGCCAGAGGACCAATTGTCTTATGCCACTTAATGCACTTCTTACGAACTAACATATAAAGACCTTACTTTTATTATTAAAGCTCTCTCTATATTCTCGAGCCTGAACTCTGGGTGTATTTTTCTACCCGTCCTCAGTCCAGCAGCAACAGTTCCCTTGTGTCCAGCTGGGCCTGGGAGGCTCTGAGAGGGCTTGGTGAGGAGCAGGTCAGTGGAGCAGTGTGGGGGGAGAGGATTCACAGAGCGAGCAGAGGGAGGAGGGGCTGAGGCAGGGAAAGGCCAGAGGCAGCTGTGCCAGGGTCAGTGCTGCTCGTGGGTTAGGGATGGGTGTGAAGGTGTGGAGCAGAGGAAGGCCTCTGCTGACCTCCCAGGGATCTGCCTGCTCACTGGCACCGTGGATGTGTCCAGTCCTGGTGACTCCAATGGGAAGGAAGAGTTCCTTGTAGATGCTGAAGGCTTGGTCGCTGACAGATTTTCCAGCTTTCTGCCAGCACCCGTGTGAAAGTCCTTGCTTTCACACAGATGCTGGCCGAAAAGCAGTTAGAGGTTTTTGTAAACCAATCGTTTATCTTGCAGGTGCAAGTTGTTATGCAGTATTGTTGTGGTACTGACTGGAGAAATATTTTGAAATGGGTGTTGTAGGGTTTAGCCAATCATTCGAAGAGGTGGATGGTCGGGGACCAATAACCTTATACCAAGAAAAGCGAACTAACATATAAAAACCCATCTATAGTTTAATAAATGATTCCATTCCTTCCTGGATCGGAGCCTGTGGCGTTTCTTGCCGTCCCCAGTACAACAGCGACATTCCCAGCCCCGGGGCACCCTTGAGAAGGAAGCACTGCTTGTCCCTGCCTCAGAATCCCATCCTACAAACCAGTGCCTGCACCCACACCTCCCAGCACAGCACTCCCTGTGAGCTCCGGGGCTGGGACAAGCACCTGGGTGACCTGCCAGCCCAAGAAGCTTCTCCTCTTCATCCCTGTCCAGGGGCAGCTGCAGCCCAGCCCATCCCTGCGAGCTGCCTGGGGGCTGTAAGGGACACAGGGATGCTGCAGGATGGAAGACCCCTGCTTTTTGGAAGAAGGTGAGGTTTGGGTTTGTCACTGAGACGTGGGAATGTGCCAATTCCCCATGGTGAGACCAGGCCCTGCCTCTGGCTTGTAGCAGCACCCTGCAGCAGAGGAGTGGGGCAGGAATAGCTCTTTTTATTTCTTTAGGTCTTCCAAATTTCAAATTTTGAAATTTTTTTCAAATTAGGTTTTTGCTTCTCTCCCAGCACTACACTAAGTCACTTCAGGGAGTCAAAATCATCATCCAGATTCCCTCTCCTGGGATGTAGCTTCTGTAAAAGTCCTGGAAACCGGAAGAAAACAGCAGGAAAAAGAGCAAGGAAATGCCACGGCAGGTGAGTGACCGTGAATAATCCCCACGCTCACATTTTCTTCTGTGTTATTATCCTTTTCAAAAATTAAAGATGGCAATAGGTTACTGTAGTGGAAAGTGAGATAATGGGAGATTTTAGGGAGATAAAATTATAATGGTATCCAGGGAGGGAGAGCAATAGGGACAGAAAATTGAAAGGGATTCATTATGAACTTATCCTCACTTATAAATATTCCCCCAGGTTAGGATTTATGGTGTTAATAATTAACCAGGATCTTATGAAGGCTAAAATAACTACAGCGTGCACAAAGCTCCTCACTTCAGCTCTCACCACGTGCACCAGCCCTGCCCGCCACTCACCCAAGTTACTGTGGTAACTGCACATCTGCTTCTCACAATATCCCTCATTAATCATTTACACACAGGGGAAGAATAAAGTCTTGGAGGGAAGATGCCACGGGAGCTGTTTCTGCTCACCTGGCTGGTGAGTGAGAGCAGCTCTGAGCCTGCCCAGCCCTCACAGGCCACAGTGCCAGGTGCTGGCTGAAGGCAGTGAATGCACATCAATCACACCGATCAGCTGGGAGGAGCTGTCTGTGTCCATTCTTTGTCCTGCATGGATTTCAGGCTGTTCTGGTTCTACGGTGGTGTGGTAGTTTAGGTCAAATTTGGAGGAAAATATCTTCTGATATAAAGCAAGTTATAGCCACCCCTCCCCCACCAGGTTCAGGAAAGAAATAAATCTTCTTCCGAGAAAAGTGAAAGAGAAAAAACTATTTATTTAACAAACACACAGAAAA